>WWET01000250.1:700302-720904 GCA_011038615.1 Limnodynastes dumerilii | reverse complement strand
GCCTCCAGCCCCCCCAGTACTCCCATCATGTGCCTCCAACCCCCCTCAATACTTCCACCATGTGCCTCCAGCACTCCCCCTTCCCAGTACTCCCATCATGTGCCTCCAGCATCCCTTCCCAGTACCTTGATCATGTGCCTCCAGTACCCCCCACCTGTCCTCCCATAATGTGCCCCCAGCCCCCCTCCAGTACTCCCATCGTGTGCCTCCAGCACCCCCCCAGTACTCCCATCATATGCCTCCATCTCCTCCCCAGTACTCCCATCATATGTGCCTCTATCTCCCCTCCAGTACTCACAGCCATCATATGCCTCCATCTCCCCCAATACTCCCATCACTGCCCCCCCCCCCCCCCCCCCAGAACTCCCAGCCATCATATGCCTCCATCTCCCCCCCTAGTACTCCCATCATATGTGTCTCCATCTCCACCCCTCCAGTACTCCCATCATATGTGCCTCCATCTACCCCCAGTACTCCTAGCCATCATATTGGCCTCCATCCCCCCATCCCCCCCAGTACTCCCATCATATGTGCACTTCAGTTCTAAGCCACAGACAGAAGATACAGGGGATAAGATAGGAAAACCTGGAGCGGGGAGGACTGACCAGCGCTGCCTGCTGCACTAAGGGGACCTATCTATCTCTTAGCCATGGGTGGCAGCCCCGGATGGCACCCCCCTTTGTCCGGTGCCCCTGGTGGGTGCCATCCTGGCCAAGAGGTAGATACGCCCCTGTTTGCAGATGAGTTATGAGACTGGACCTTTTCCTGTACAGAGCTTGTTTATATGAGTAGCTATAATTTTTTTTTGCCTAATTAATATTTGTATATACTCTTTATTTATGTTTTCCATGATTCCCATATTGGGGCTGATTCAGAGTTTGGAACAAAATAGGTGTGCATCTGCACCCATAAGTCATGTTGCAATGTAAGGAGTTATATGTATTTATTATTTTGCATGTCTGGAAATCATCTTTGGCTTATATCATACAAACCCCAGATTAGCTATGAATTATAACTTCTGAATTTAGTTTGCACATTTTACATTTCCCTCCCACTACAGAAAGTATAGTTAGAAATCTTTATTTAGAAGATTGAAACTATATTAATCTTTCTTTTTTCTTTTTTTGCTACTATTGTCTAATTGACTTTAAAAGTAAACCCATAGAAGGTGATCCAGAGTTGGAACTGCTAAAACAGGAGCTTTAGATAAAATTTGCATTCAAAAACCTAAATTATTTGTGCCCCTCACATATGCAATATGGTTTGCCTGGATTTAGATATTCACTTTTTTTTTTAGCAGTTAGTGTTGACTCTGAATAAGCCCCATTACATCTAATTGCATTTGTTGTATTTTTGCTTTTTATTTGTTATTTATGCAGGTCTGCCGGAGCATCCCAGGACACTTGGTACAGGTATTGTTATTGGATATGTTAATAACAATGGAGGAAAGCAACAAAACAATCATCATAGAATTCTTTCTTCTTGGATTTCAAAACCTATTCAACATGAAAATTGTATTTTTTTCCAGTCTTCTGATAGTTCAGTTTGTTTCATTAAGTGTAAATGTAAGCATCCTTCTGGCAGTGGCAGTAGTGCACCACCTGCATACACCAATGTTTTTCTTTCTCAGTCAACTGGCTTCAGCTGAAATCATTTTCACAATAAATATTATCCCAAAATTGCTCCAAGTGGTGTTGTCAGAAGGAGCCACAATATCTGTAATTGGATGTGTCACTCAGCTCTATATGTTCTCTGTTTCCACAAATGCTGAATCTTTCTTTCTTATGTTAATGTCATATGATCGGTACATCGCCATATGTAATCCATTGAAGTATGGCTCATTAATGAACTTATCCTTTTGCCTCCAGCTAGCTCTGGTAACCTGGATCTTTAGTTTTATGTCAACTCTTATTGTCATTATTCAGCTATTACTGTCTCCATTCTGTGGAGCCAGTGTTATTGACCACTATTATTGTGATCTGACACCCCTTCTAGAACATTCTTGTTCTGATGTATCATCAATTAAAACACAGATATTTGTGTTTTCCATCCCTATTGCAGTTCTTCCATTTGTCTTCATCATTCTAACTTATATTCATATAGTAGTTGCCATACTGAAGATCCCATCTGCTACTGGCAAACAAAAGGCCTTTTCTACCTGCAGCTCTCACTTGGCTGTTGTCTGCACATATTACCTAACACTCATAACTATCTATGTGATTCCGAAGAATAAATATGCTTTAGATCTAAATAAGTCCTTGTCACTTCTGTACACTGTTGTAACACCTTTGCTGAACCCCATCATTTATACATTAAGAAATAAAGAAATAAGGAATATTTTTCAAAAGCTGATCTTCAAATCTTTAAATTATAAATAATTGTATTCATACATTTTCTTTAAAAAAAAATTTAGTTAGATTTTATTTGATATTTTTAGTTAATACAACAATGATACAGTGGGAGCAATGGCAAAAATAGACTGAATTGGGCCGCATAACAAGAAGACAGGGGCTGAGTCTGGATAGGGGAGGTTGGATGCCATTCGCAACATCGACCCACACCCATGCTAAGAGACAACTTAGAATTCTGTGGATGCAGGATGGGTGGCTGACACAACTATACTCTCCTACGGGACCTATGACAGCCACACCTCCAACTCCCACGCTAGCTTTTCAACTGACTTGGAGGTCCTGACTCACAGATAAGAAGGAAATAAGTACGCATGGATTCGCAATAATACGCACCTAAGTGGCAAGTGCACTCCCATGATACTCCCCTCAATTTTTCGGATATTTACTGACTTCCACCTCCATAGGGCTACCTTAACTCTCTGTGCGTATCTTTGTGCAGATTTTTCTTAAGTACTGCAGATTTTGCAAACCCAGCCCACACTGCCCTATTTAAATGCCTCCGCCCACCTACTTTCTTTAACTTTCTACTATCGGGGTAGTGGCACACCCCTTCTTATGGATTTCATTAGGCACGGAGTTAAACTTGCGTAACATCTGGATGGCGCATGCGAAATTCGCAGAAAATCATCTAGATACACACACCGCATGCATATATATATATAGGTATGTTATTAAGTGTGAATCAGGTCCGGAGTATTTAACTTTTACAGGTTAAAGCAGCAATCATTATAGTAGGCTATAGAAATTATGCTGGTAACTAAAAATTTTAAATTGTCAGCAGCCTCTCACTCACACACCGCAGGGTCTACACCTTCAATAAAGCAACTAGATAAAAAGGTTGTTTTGAAAAAAAAGTACTGGCAAGCCAAGCAAGTACAATAAAACAAATGCCCCACTAATGTTATGTAAACCCAAATCTAATTGAATCCCAATTTAAAATAGGTGTTAGTGAAATAGGCCTGTCAATAAATATATTCACAGTGCCATATTCTTCTCCTGGGGCATTTGCTTGGCTTGTAAGTTCCTCTTTTTCACAACAATCCCTTTCTTTTTCTAGGAATTATGCTCGTGTTTACCATTTTCCTCAGGCATCAATTTCCTCTGCAATTGTGCTCTGGGAGTCAGACATGAATTGATATTAGATATCTGCATCAAGACCATTGTTGCTTAATTTGTATTTCAGAAAAAGTTAATCATAAAAATAACCTTTCATTTGCCATTAGAGGAAATACCACTCAAGAATAGACTTCTGACAACAATCTAAATAGTCATTTACATGATATGTAGTACAAGGGATTATTCATCAAATGTCTTTTTAAAACCTCTTGATGTTGGAGGACAGCTTAAAAGAAGACATATGAACGTTATGTAACATAACATAGGACTGAATCAAGAATTCATATTTTACCTTCTGTTCCATGTGATCAGATTGGTCAGATTTGATTTCCCTGGTTTCTGTGTATAATACAAAGTGTACTGATATGAATAATCAATTAAACAATAACATTTAGAAGTAGCAACTCTATGTACACATAAGTGGGATGTATGCAAAGTGTGACACTGATTTGGTTCAAGTCTTTTCCAGTGTATACATTAGTTACTGAAAACAAGCTTGTGTTAGATATTGTTGAATCCACCTACTCAGGGGGTCCTGAGTATCCCAATGTGTTGTATAGAATGGTCTTCAAGTACGTCCGGAGAACAAGAAATTGACACAGTGTAGTCTCGAATAATGTTCTGCTTTATTAAAGGTTACATTCATAGATATATAGCACTCTGGTTACTGTTATCTAGAATATCACAAAGCAGCCTTAAGCAAAGCACGTAGTGAAAACTAACACTAGCTCATTAAAAATGTTCTACTTGGCTACATGACCATGCCCTGACCTTGTGTCTTGCACATTTCTAAAAACTTTCAGTTTTATAAATTCTTTGAAGCAATCTATTGTGTGACCATAAAATGGCTGCTTAATACAAAATGGAGCTGATTATGCTATGTTTGTATGTGTTTATGGATTTGTGTGTCCTGTCTGTAAGTAAACTTTTTATTTCATTCCCGTTGTTGTCTCCACCTTACTCTGAGTACCATAGGATCTTCATGGATTAATGTCCTGAAATTGAACAACACCAGAGGCTGACTAAGGAACCCTCTTTAGAAACACAGACACACAAAAAAAGAAATAGTAAAACCCCAGTCTGGTCTTTAGAAGTCACCGGAACATTTATTAATGAGGTGTGGACTCCTAAAGGTTTATTGCACCTTATACATTTCAAAAATGTATCCCTGATTCAAACAATTATGGGTGAATTTGAAAGGAAACACTAAGAGCCTGATGTAAATATTGCAGCTCTGGATAGAACTTACAGCAAAGGGGCTTTCATTTGAAACATGACTGTGAGGTCTACAGCAGCCTATACAGGTTTGCAGGTTTCAAATGTGTTTATTTATTTATTTATTTGTTAATTTTATTTCTTAACATATTTATTTTTTTGTTTAAATAGGTGGAAGTGCAGAAGTCCATTGCATTTAAGATTGGAGCTGAGCTTGCCTATAAGTATTTGTACTTGGAAAGTGATACATGTATATTCCGTTATAATCTCTAAGCTGGTTGATTGCCATTGTGGGTAAGAGACGGTATCTCTACACCATTACCTTTTCCTGCTCGAGAGACGGCTTAATTGTCAAGGTATCATCTGCTACAAAAGGAAAGGAAAGAGCCTATAAGCTTGATATTGTGCCGAGCTGGCCACCCGACACATCGGACTTATTAAGTGCGACTACTCTGTGGCCCGAGTGAAGAGGACTGACATCTTCTCAGTGATTGGGTAACCTTCCCTGTGTGTCTCCACCATTCTAGTTTGTCATCGACTATTGAATATCTATTTGAATGATTCCGCAGGTCATCTACAGTAAACTAGACACCTTGAATGGCTTGCTCAGTTTAATTGAAACACCTTGCTAGCATGTGAGATTTTGTTATTGTATATTTCATATGATTGTTTTTTGTCAATATCAATTGTTTATTTGTCAATATCAGTACTTCAGCGCTGTTATTTTGTTGTTGATGCATGCATAACAGTCACACATTACATAAATGCATGTATAACTGATATAGCAATCAATAAATCAATAAATCCAGTTCTCTGTTTATTTTAAGTAGAAAAAACTTACATGAAAGCACAGGCTCTAATCAACTTGCAAATAGACTATGACATAGAATTATAAGGTTATGTTACACAGGATTATATTGGTTCTATGTTACTGGGCAGAAAAGCATATCACAAGACTTAACATTGAAAAGTTGATGTAAGCAATACAGATCTTTGTTATGTCTACCCTGAATGTCAGGGACATTTTATTGTTGTTAGTCTGTTAGAAAGGCATTGTTGTAATCTGTTAGAACATTTTGAAACTCATATTGAAACCACAAGCAGACCATCTCATAACAATACAAAACAACATTGTAGACATTTGCATATGTGAAACAAACTATATAATAATGCTTTATCCACATTCACTTACCCTCAATTCTTTCCACAATGATAACACACACACACAGACACACACACACACACACACACACATGCAAAACACACAGAACACATCTTGTACACCAGATACATGCATAAAACACACACACAGACACACACACACATCACATATTGTACACCTCACACACTTACTTTTCAGTAGATCTGTGCCAAGATGGACTGAAAGGAAGTGCAGGATTGGTTCATAGCAGCAGAAGTCAATGAGGGAGTTGTATACTTACATCAGCTACTAGCTGATTGGCTGATTGTCAGACACCAGATAAAAAGATTCTGAAAATCTTCTGTTTGGAGCACTGAGCTGGTAACGCTGAAGCAGAGAATCATCAGCTGATAGATGCAGACTGCTGTCTCTCCTCCAGTGGCCCATCTGGCCACCCTACCTCCAATACATATTTTATGCAGCATCTAGTCTTATTTGTCTCTCCCATTTGACCTCTACCTCCCCCTGTCAATCTCTACATCTTCTTGTCTGCTTCAGAATTCTCGCCAAACTCCACCACTTACAGGGCTCTTTCCATCTCCATCGTACTCTACCTCTCCTCCCTTATCTCCATCTATACTCTCTCCTAGGGTTGCTTTTCCCAATAGCAATTTTCTATTTCCAGATTGTTTCAACAATAACATAGCAGCCATTCATCTGGCTGCTGTATCATTTTTGAAATTGGTCTGGAAGGACCGGCAACTGCAACCCATATTAAACCATACTGCTTGATGATCATTAGAATTTAAATTCTCACCCACCTATACTTCTGCGATTCTTCTTTTTCTTTTCATTTTCCTTTTTCTTATTTTTATCTTTGTAAGTGGGCCCTATAACCTGTTAAAATGTAATTTTGGATGAAGTCATTGTACCATCACTAAATATATAATGTATTATTACAGTATATAGTTACTTAGATAAAGATGCTTATTTACTATTTAATTTTAGTATAGGACTTGTATAAGTAAATTAGTTAGTTAGTTGTGGAACAAAAGGGCATTCCAATAAAGATTAAATAAACACTTCCAAGATGTGGCCAGCAGGGAAATGAGGAATTCCAGGAAGCAAATTCTGCTTTCATGGAAAAAGACATTCCTGGACAAATTCAAATATATAAATCAGAAGACATGGCACTCCAAAAAGGAAATTAATGCTCAAGGTGCTATCCCCAATAATCAATAAACATTTGCAGGCAAGAAGAGATGCACACAGGAGACATGTAATAGTAAAGTTCAAAGCTGTATATTTAATGCACGCAAAGCAGCGTTACATCAGGGTCATCATAACGGTGTAAATTCCAACGTTTCAATCCCTACATGAGGAATTGTCTTCAGGGCACCAGTAAGAAAGAGCTTGCAAAAAACTATTGACATGAAGTAGATTAAAGTCCCCCATAATAATTACCACCCCTTTTAATGACATTTTAGAGATATCCTGTAATTTGGCATTTTCACATCTTGTCCTGGTGGTCAAAGTGATTCCATTTTTTCTTCAGTACTCCTTATTAAAGTAATATTTATTACTTCCACCACACACATTAATACCCCTCCTCCAATTTTCTTACTCTATACTTCCTTAAAAAAATTGTATTATATCTAACTCTTAGGCATATTCAGGCATATTCATTCATTAATAGCCACAATATCCAAATTATGTCTAGTCATTACATTAATTGGGCCTGATCCAGACCTACGCCCGCCGTCGCTAGGAAGGCGGGCGTAAGTGTAAGATCGGCTGAAAAGCCGATCTGCGCATGCGCCGGGCAGATGTTGCCCGGAGTAGCTACGGCAATGCCCGATCAACGATCTGGCATCCATAGGAACAGCGTAGGGATGTTGGAGGGGGCGTCCCCCTAGCGTCCCTATGTTAAGGTTAGTGTAGGTGGGGGGTGGGAGGTAGTTTAATGAGGGAGGGTAAGAGGGCTTAGCGGTAGTACGCTCGTGTGCGAGCGTATTACCCATTGCTTACGCCGGCTGAAGTTAGGGTAGCCTTCAGCCGGCGTAAGCAATGGGAAATACGCCTGCACAGGGGGAGTGTCGGGGCGAGTGGACGCTGATACGCTGTGCTTTAGTAAGCACAGCGCATCGGTGTAGGTCTGGATCAGGCCCATTGCCTCTCCCTGGCTAATCTAAATGCCTCCCCTTTCCAACTTCTACCTAATCACACCCCGAGGTGGCATTACGCCACCTCCTTCTACTTAAAATACTCATAGGCAATCTACGTACCTGTTCGATGCGTAGTAGGTTATTTAATAGGGCTTCGCACCTAAGAAACGTCTGCTTCTTAGGTGTAAATGCACTTAGGACATAAAAACCCAAAGGCTCAATATTTCCTTAATGGCATTACATTAGAATCTACCGTGGAGGAAAGGGATCTAGGAGTCATTATTTCCAGTAACTTGACGGTAGCCAATCAATGTAACAAAGCAATGAGACAGGCAAGTCAGATGCTTGGTTGCATAGGGAGAGGAATTAGTAGCAGAAAGAGAGAAGTAGTGATGCCCCTTTATAAATCATTGGTACGCCCTCACCTAGAATACTGTGTTCAGTTCTGGAGGCCATATCTCCAGAAATACATAAATACATTAGAGACTGTGCAAAGAAGAGCAACTAAAATGGTCCATGGCATGTGTCACAAAATATACAAAGAAAGGCTAAAAGAACTAAACATGTATAGCTTGGAGCAGAGAAGGGAAAGGGGGGATATGATAGCAACTTTCAAATATATCAAGGGTTGTGACCAGCTAAAGGAGGATGGCATTTTTCAAAGAAAGAGGTGTAATAGAACACGGGGTCATGCATTTAAACTGGAGGGTGGTAGATTCAGAGGAAATGTGCAGAAAAATTACTTCACTTAAAAGGGTGATAGATAAGTGGAATAGCCTCCCATCTGAGGTGGTTGAGGCTAACACAGTAGAACAGTTTAAACATGCTTAGGATAAATATAATTATATCCTAAATCTCACACTAAATTGTGGGAAAATTGAGTCCAGGGTCAGTATAGTTTCAAATAAACAACTGGGCAGACTGGATGGGCCATGTGACTCTTATCTGCCCTCACTTTCTATGTTTCTAAGTATGAGAGCTTTTTGAATCTCCTATTTTTCCCTTGATTATCATTTCTTGGCATGATTTTATTGCTTTGCGATCTGACTTAAGTTGATGTGGATAAGAATTCTGTCAGAAGTGCTTGTCAACACAAAACCTCTTAGGTGGGAAATCAGCTTGTTTTATTGTCCATTTCACCACCCCTCTGAGTGCTAAAATGAGGGGGTAGTGCATCCAAACTGCTCCATTACCATTTTAGGTCCCTTTAAATATGGTCGCAAGCCATCCCTTTTGTATTGGTTTCCCATAACGTGTTATTTTGAACTCTTATAAGATTTATACATTGGACAATTTCCACAATGAAAATTTAATACTAAATAACAGGTCACATTCTTTGCTTTTGTAAAAATAAAAGTTTTTTTGATAATATTTTTCATACCTGGTCACTAATAGGCATTGAATACATATCATTTTCCCAATTAAGCTGTGCATTCTATTAAACTAAATGATAAATATATTGGGCCAAATCCTAAACTACGCACGCTAGCGATTTTACGTTAGCCGCTAGCGTAAAAGCGCCCATTAGTACTTACTGCGCATGCGCACGGCAAATGTTAGGACATGTAATTTAAAGTGTAAGGGTCAGGCACATAACTTCAGTGTAACTACATACGAAGGGTCGTGCCAGCCACAAGACACCCGGAATTTACGCTTCGGAGGTTGTGTGAGGCATTTAAATCTTACAGTATGGGCGTGCTTAGCAGCGTAAGTATGTGCAGCCATTACGACCTTCATGAGTTAAGCTTGGAAAAGTTAAGGTAGGGTTTGGAAAGCGTAAGAAAGCCAAAGTACGTACATGCAAGTGGAGTGTCAATGGGAGTGCATAGTTAATACGCTACGCTAGGAAACGTAATTGAGTCGTAGTTCTGGTTTTACCCCATTATGTGTATATAATATATTCTAGAACAGTCCTTCCATTTCCTTGGGTGAATAATACCTGACTTCTATCCATTTAATTTGCTTGTTTTTTTAATAATTTTTTCACTTGCTTCCCTACTATTCATGTTAATTTTTTTTTTATTAAATAACTGGATGTATGTATTTGATGCAATTTTTATTTCAGCCTAACAGTAGTGACATAACAGGGTGCCGGGCTCTAAAATGAGTGTGGGTCCCTGCTGAGAACGGCCCTATTATGAAAGGGCCATTCTCTCCCAGCCAGTGCTTATGCCTCATAGATAATAATAATAATGCTCACCCCACCCCACTCCAGACACAGAAAACAGAGGCCCACCACATCATAGGATCACTTAAAGAAAAATTCAAAGATCCAATGTCTCTATATCAGATATGTATTAAAATGTAATTTACTGCGCCTCTGTGTGTATCAAAAAAACCTGTATCTCTCACCAGCCAGCAGGAGACACTTCAGCCATGCCAAGCATTTATGCTTTCTTAATGATAACTAATCTCTGCTTGTCTTTCTCCTTGTTCCCCTTTTCCATTGAATATCTATGCCTAATTCTAATTCATGATCTCCATCTCTTGCTTTTTTACTTTCCATATCAGTGTAAAACTATACTAAACTATTGCCAAACAATAACATAGAGAGAAAACAGGGGGAAGGGGTGTCTGTATCAAGCGCTAGAGGGGTCAAGGGAAGTGGCAAACTAAAATAATGATAAATAATACAATAAAAAATCAAGACTAGTCAGTCTTAAAATTCCAACATGAGGGATAATACGATAAGTCCACTGGAGAATCCCAGATGTATAAGACCTGGAGAACAAATGTATCTATCCCCTCTCTGTGCAGCTTATTAAGCATTGGCTGCACCTACACTAAAAGGAGTTCCTTGGACGCATTTATTAGTCCAGTGCACATTAGACAGATCATCTACAGACGTTAGAACACCTTGACCTCCTGTGTTTCTGGGGTTTATATACTTCCACAGAAAAAGAATATGGGAAGTTGCAACAGGATTTAATCAGGGCACCCTAAACTAAAATGGTTCACGGGGAGGCTAGCCCTACTGATAACTAACAGCCTCACGGCTGTGCTTCTCCCCGTTCCGGGGCCGTACCTTACCCTACTCTAACTGACAAGGTGGTGTGGAGGAGCTGATGCGATAAGACAGGTCCCGGTGCACGCGGGATCCCTGTAACCCTGGGTTCGCATCAGGTCCTCCACACCACCTTGTCAGTTAGAGTAGGGTAAGGTAGCCTGTGCTGTATGAAGGCGCTGCTTTCTGCCGTTCCACAGACGGATAAGTACTGATACATTGTATCATTCCTGTTTCTTTTTGTAATGTTATTGCTCTGCCTTGTGGATTTTCAGCACATATGTCGTTTGCACGTTGCTGCTAAACTATTTAATCAATACCAGTAATTATGTTTTGACTGTTATATCTGAATACTACACGATTATGTGGTTTTCTCTGATGATACTATGTATCTTATGTGTGCATAATATTTTGGCTAACTTCAGGTGTCAATAATTATGGAATTGTAAGCTGATGTGAGATATATCAAGTTTTAAAAATTCATAATTCTATTTAAAAAAAAATTCAAATATGAATAATAAAGATTGAAAATTGGTTTTAGATGAAAATGTGTGGACATACATTCCTTTAGTAAAAGGTGTGCACCTTAGTGACCAAAACTTTTGTGGTTGCCATAGGCAACTCCTCTCTTTTTGTCTCTGTATATGGTAATTGGTTATGGTAGCACCCTTAGACACTGTTCCTGCTAATATCTTGATGGATTAAATCCTGTTGCAACTTCCTACATTCTTTTTTTGTATTGTAAGGAGGCCTGTATGGTATAGCGGTCACTAGAATAATGGGGTAGATCCAGAACTACGTTTGCCGTACGTTTATTCGCGTAGCGTAGGCCCATGGTTAATGTGCGTATTTTCTATGGTGCGCATGCGCAGTACTTACAAAACTGCGATTTTATGTCTCCGCCACGCGTAAATTCGCTCCGAAGCGTTGTTCTGGATCAGGCCCAATGTCTGTAAGGTATGTGTCTCTAAGATATTTAGTCTGTATTGTATTGCAGTTTTTATGATGAAATGGAATTTGTATAGTGGAGACTAGAATGCTGCATTTGCTTTCTTTTATTGTGGTTACAAGATTGTGTTTTATGATGCTTACATGGATACTATGTTCTAGAACCCTAATGACATATTGTTAAACAAGTAGGCGCAATTTTAAAGTTTGCAGGGAGGCGCCGAACACCCTAGCACCGGCCCTGGCTTCTATTGTATTATTGTTACAAATGTTTTCTGTTTTGTGGCTGCATTGCATTTTGTGACTGTTTTTTTTAACTGCATTCAGGTTACAAGAATGTTGAATTTATTGTACAGTGGTCTGAAGGATGCAGTCTGTATTGTAAGGTGACCTGTATGGCATAGCGGTCACTAGGATAATGGGGTAGATCCAGAACTCCGCTTGCAATACGTTTACTCGTGTAGCGTATTTACGCGTATGTACCTTCTATACACTCCCCTAGGCACACCCCTTGAATGTACGTATTTTGTCTGAGATCCGCTTTCCAAACCCTACCTTAACTCTTGCCCACGTAACAGATGTCATCCACTCACGTACGTATGGGCAACACATATTTACGCAGATAAGCATGCCCATACTGTACACTTTAAATGCAACCCCCCCGCCTACATAGTGTATTTCAGACGTATTTTAGACTCACATAAAATTGGCATGCCCACATGTAAAGATTTACACGACACATACGTGAATGGCCCATACGTTCACATTTACGCTACGTTACGGAGCGTATTTTCTATGGTGCGCATGCGCAGTACTTACCAAACCGCGATTTTACGTCTCCGCCACGCGTAAATTCGCTCACAAGCGTTGTTCTGGATCTGGCCCAATGCCTCTAAATACAGCCGTCTATACAAATGCAGGTGCCACCTTTAACCTGCCCACTAGGTGACAATTCTATGATGCAATGTATTTTTAGGATGAATTGGGATTTGTATAGTGGAGACTAGAATGCTGCCTGTATTGTATAGTAGTGGCTATGATTTGCTTTTTTTTTATTGTGTTTACAAGATTGTGTTTTATGATGCTTACGTGGATACTATACTCTAATAACTATAATGATAAATTGTTAAACTGGTAGGTGCAAATTTAAAGTTTGCAGGGAGGCGCCGAGCACCCTAACACCGGCCCTGTATATCAGTCTAGTGATTATTCTCTTTACTTATTCTAATAAAATTTACAAAAGCATCAATCCTTTGAGGACAGCAAGATGATTGTCATATTAAATTGGAAAATTCATGTCAGTGTGCATATAGGCAGGTAATAGTATCAGCAATGGATTAGCTGAGCGGCGTATATCAGCAGAACCCAATAACTCTTTTCAACTCATCAGGAATTGTGACTGGCAAATGTTGCATTGTAGCTGCATTAAAGCTGTTTCAAATGTTTTAAGAAGCTTATCGTGATTTTCTTAAATTCTAGCCTCAAGACATTGGATTCACTTCATAATGACATTTAATGCTACCATTATGTAACTAAATATATTCTATCTGTGCATTGGGAATATCACACAACCGAAATACATTTCACTTTTCGTCTGACCCTTTGTTCTCTCAAGAGGTAAAACGTTCGACAAAGAAATCCTTAAAACTTGTAATAAGTCTTCCAAACAATTAGTTTTTTCCTAATTGTTTTTCTACTGACTTATTTTAATCCTTCATATTTCCAAACAGTGAACTCGGCGATTGTTCCCATTTGTGATCCCCTATAACTGATATGTAGGATGGTACTTCACTTCACTTCACTTTATTTTTTGTTTGTTTAGTTTTTTTTTCCTTCATCTGTTGCCCCCTTAACATGAAGCCTTTGGCTGCCTGCCGACAAACTTACAAGTAGTCATATAATTATTGGAACCACATGTTCATTAGTGAGACTGGCACCGTCTCAATAACCACTGTCCGAGCCTAACATTATATTCCATTATGTTCCAGACAACAGGACAGTGTAGGACACATTTTGGGCATGAGAACAAACAGACTCATTCAAATCCTAAACTGCAGAAGAAAAATCATCCATTTTCTATCTTTGCATAAATATTCATGCATGGTTTCTTCCAGGTCATGTTTAATAAAAACTAGATATTTTATGTGGACTTGGAATGATTTTATAGATATCTGTTTTAGCTAATAAGCGCAACATATTCTGCTTATTACATAGGTTAATCTCTCTGTCCCAAAGGAGCACAACTCATAATCTCTAAATGTATTTCTATATTCTGTAGAATCCAACAGAAGTTTGGGAAATGTATATTTTTATTTTTCCCGCTTTAATGAAATGAAGAGATCTTTAGAACAAATCTGATTTTATTTAGATTATTTATTTATTAACGGGTTTTTATACAGCGCTCTCGGATTGCATAGCGCCTTGCAGAGAGTATTTCACATTCACAGCATTCCCTGCCCCACTGGAGCTACATTCTAAGACACACACTCTCAGACTAGAGCTAATTTATTCACCAATTAACCTTGTAGTGTGGGAGGAAAGCAGAGCCCTGCCCAGAAGAATTGGAGCCTGAACACACATACAAGGGGGTGGAAGTGAATGGCTGGATGTAGACAAAAATCCTTTTTTTTTTGCGGTGGGGGCGGGGCAGGAATTTTCTTCACCCTGGCTTCTGCTAGGTCTACAAATGGAACTCCATTAGGGCAGGACAATTTGATTGTTGATACCAAAATGCTGCATCTTCTAGTTATCTCCACTCCCTTCTCTTACAATTGGGCATATTTAGACAAAACTTGGTCCATTTTCCCAATACGAAAATCAGGATAGTCAGGACAGGACCCGCAAAAAATGGTTGGGAGGCGTGATACCAGTACTTATGCAACTGAATAGTATAGATATAATACTGTTTGGAGGCTTGGCACTCCTAGCTGGTGTACAATGCGGCATTATGGGCCTGATGTAGCATAGTAATACACAGTTATTTTGTGATAACAAGCTATGCATAGAATGTGCGCACATTATCATTGCATATGTATGTTATCTGGACAGTGCTTTAAAGCGTTTACACACTCTTAACCCTGGTGTGCATTGGGCACAATGGGCCCAATCATCGGGTCCGTACAACAGGGGAATTACATACAGCGCATACGTAATGACGTCATTACGTACGTTACGTACGCTGGCTGCTACGGGACAGGGGCTGTCCCCCCCTGTACGACAGTCGTATCTTTGGCGTCAAGGCAGAGATAGACATGTAAATGAGGGGACTGGGGAAGCCCCGTTATGACCAGGTGTGAGGCTGTAAGGCCGCAGACCTGGTCAGAAAAGTTAAGGTAGGAATCTGGACACGTAAATGTGTCAAGATTTACTACCGAGAGCGGGGCGTGCAGGGGGCGTGCACACCTCGCTACCAAAATGTCCGTAATAACCTTGTGCGCCAGTATGGACAGGAGGGTCAGGATCTGGCCCAATATGTCTTAAAAAAGCATAATAATAATAATAATATATTTATGTACTGGGGCAGAACTTGAGAGTGTTGGGCCCAACAAAAGATGTGGCATGTGATGGATGGGGAAGACTCGCATTGTGCCTTCTTCTAACTTGCGCATACACAGTATGGTTGCCGACAACTCTGTGGATGAGCTGATAGCTGTCAGTTTCCCCCCTTTCCCTATGCTGCCAACTGCCGTCAAGTTCTTTACACACAGTGATGAGCACTCATAGAGCGCTTCTAAACTGACAGCTACAAACAACTACCTAGACTGTCCTCTGTGGGTGCAGGTTTGACATTTGCCATGGTCCACACTCCTCCAGGCCCTGCAAAAGCTGCACTCCTTAAACACACACTAATAACTCCACTGTCTATGTACACCTGACATTAAGTTACTTTAAACTGCTTAACTGCAATCTTTACCAGTTCAAGGTATACAAGGTGGAAGCACTCTGACATACAAAAACTTAAGACCTAAACATTTAGGACCGGATCCAGACCCCCGTACGACCGCTGATCCGCAGCAGTGTGGGAGCCCCCTCCCACACTGTGCAATTTGCATGCTTCCCCCCCACCCACTTTAGCAGGCGGAGGGGAAGCACAGCACATTTCCACTAAAATGGGCTTGAACGGAACAAAGTTTACTATAGTAACCCTAGCGTAACATCTGGAGGGCGCATGCACCCTTCAGGGAAGTCAGGCCACTTACACACCTTGCATGCGTGAGTGACCTGACGTTATTAGGTCAGAATCCGGTCCTTAGTTTGGATCTTCAACACAGCTAACAATATTTTCCCCTTATACATCAAACCCTGATAGCCTGTAGATTGTAAACTTTCCCTTTCCCAGCCAGTCCTATCTTGGTTCAAAATGATTGTTTGAAATTGTAACACGCTACACATTATGCTGGCACTATATAAAACCTGCTAATAAATAAAATAAATAAGTCCCCTATATATAGCATTTAATCTTTTACAAGTCAGTTGTGTGTTTCTACCTAATTCTGGGTTCGGTGCCAAATCTGTACATTAGCTTTCATTGTGGAGGCTAACATATGGATTTTGGCCTACAAAATCCCACACTCCCCCTACACTCCTGCGTGCACAATGCATTTCCGTGGCCAGGACCGTACCTTCAGTATTCTGCACACCGCTTTGTTCATATGGAATATTGAATTGTATGTAAGGGCTTAGCCAAGTCCTTACTGCAAAATTTAAATTTAAATGCCCTCCCACCACATGTATCTCATACACATGATGAGTGGGCCAGCACGCCACACGGGGGCTGAATTCCACACAGCATGGTGTAGCTGTGTTTTAATGCAGAAAAATAGGTACTATGCATGCGCAATATCTATTCAGAGATAACTTACATACATAGCATCAATGTGTGCATTATTTTAGCAAAATCTATGGTAACATAACTGTATAACTAGAATAGCATGCAATTGTTGGCAAAGAAACATATTTTTATTCCACAAATTCTGCCTGTTCTTACTGAGCAAGTTTTATCTAAATTATACAAAGATTTTATTTTATCTCTGACATATAATAGTAAATAATCACATTTTGGCAAGTGTGCGTTGGGTGTGCATGTCTTTCATGGCAGCCAATTTGGAAAGACCAGTGGTTATTGCTTAATATCCCAGAGTCACGGAATTCACACTTGTATGACCTGACCTATGGGTCATGGTAACCAGGAGCTTGGCATAAAGAATAACCAGATACAGAACTTTTGTGATTTAATTTTTGATGGAGTACAGGTATAACATTAATTTCAAAGTTAAATTTAACTGATAGATTTGCTAAAAGGATAAAGTTAAAAAAAAAAACAGTTTTATTTTTTAGCTTAAAACTATTTTTTTTTCTCCTGCATTTGCAGAAAGATTGGGATTACTGATGAAGATATTACTTGCAGAACAGATTTATCAAAGAAGGACACTTAGTATGGACACAAAAAATTGGAATGATGTGCTTTATTGTATATACTGATATACAAGGGTCTTATAAACTTTTATTGGTCATATTTCATAAACTGTTAATTAAGGGCCGTATTCACAGATCCGCTAAATTCCAAATTTATAAGAACGCATGTAGCAAGGCAACACCCATGACACTCCTATAAATATTAGAATGGATCAAGAGGTTCTGCGCTTACAGTTTTTTATTAGAGTCCACAGTTCTTTACTCTGTACGGCTTCTTGCTTTCTTCAATCTATATTCTTCTCTCTTTCCTCCTGTCGTGGTCTGTACTCTCCTGCTCTCCTCTTCTCTCCACCGGCTCCAGTCCTTAGGGAAAGGTAAGAAGAGATCTTTGCGCAGTACTGTGGGTTATAGGGCACTAATATTCTGCTCTCCCCTACTCACACTTTTATTCTCTTGCTCTTATTCTAAAACGGGAGGGTCTCTTATTCACTCCTTCTGCTGGTTGTGTCTCCTCTCACTTTCGTCAGGGTGTATGCCTCGGAAGAAGAGAAACACCCAACCTTGTGCGGCCTCGTTAAACGTCAACAGGTAAGTTATTACTCTAAAATTTCACTCACATTTTCTCTCTCTTGTATATACAGCATATCTGATTAGCCTCTCTCTTTTTTCCTTTTCCTTCAGGTAATTAACCTCAGGAAAAACAGACACACTCTTCCTTGTGTAATATCACCAGTGTATTTTGTAAATAATTAATATATGACACCACTACTCACATATTCCTCCTCTTGTGTTCGAGCATCTGAGTGTGGTCTCTTGGGTGGTCTCCTCTAACTGGGCGTTCCGTATCTCCCGTCTCTAGTCCCCGGTGTATATATATAGAAGAAAAGAGGACACTTCGTAGTGTACACCTGAGGGTCAATGCAACTCTCCAATGGTAGAATGCACTCACCTCTCAATTTCTTTGATATGCAGCTTAAATGAAGGTATGCAGCTTCAATAAAGATTTTTTTGTGTTCTTCCTTTCTCTTTTGTCTTAATTCTTACAGGTAGGTCCAATGATGTCTTTAATTTTTATATTCCTTTATTTCTTAGAAAAATGCACATAAAATCTTCATAAAAGAACTTTTAAGACATGTAATGTTGCAGGAAAATATTTAAAATATTAAAACATACAGTGTTCCAGAATAAGTCCTATTCTTTTTTTTCTTTCTGGGGACCTTCACCCCCTAAAAGGGGAGAAACATTTCCTGCCTTCAAATTACACTCCTACTCCTATCCCCAAAGTTGAAGTAATCTCCTCATACACCGGACAGGAAAAAAGGGCCCTTAACCTGGGTTCCCGGGAGAGGGTGGGGAGATGAGAGGCTGCAATCTGGGACAGAGGGTACTCCTGCACTGACCTGACCAACGCGTTTCAAACAGACTCCTGTTCTTTTTCAAGGTATACCCTCTCCTTAACTGTACATGTGCATTTCTTTGCGTATAATACGTACGTGTGAGCGTATTTAACTAACCGCGTCCTCAAATCGTCATTTAAATGCCTCCCCCACCCACTTTCACGAAACTTTGCCCGTACGGATTTCAACCACGCCCCTCTGCACGTATGTCCCCAAGTGGAATGCACAAGCACGTGCCTAATGGACTTACGTGCGTAAATTCAACGTAAACAGCGTAAATAAACTTACTATGCATGCGCTGTTCATCCGATCTTAAAAATACGCACGGACCTCCAAGCAAAAACGGATCTGTGAATAAAGCCCTAAATTATTCAAATAAACTTTCAGAAAAGAAAAATGAAAAATAACTGGAATCTGATTTTTTACTTGTTACCTTTTTACTTTTACGGTTGTATGTATTCTTTATACAGTATATCATACTTCCCAATTTTCCCGATTACAGTGGGCCAGTCTCGATTTTACCTTTCCGCTATCCCGTCTGCTTTCCAGTTTGTCCCTATAAGTGGAATAAACTGGAATCAGGGTTTTTTTTTGTTTGTTTTTTTTTTTTAAATTACTCTTTGATTTTTCAATAAGGGTGGAGCATGGGTGAGATGGAGGCATAGCTTGGGCGTTTTCCGGCTCCAAAGGGTTGGGAGGTATGGTATAGACTGATATGTTTTAGGAGATATATACAAGTGTATGTGTGTGTGTGTGTGTATGTGTGTGTAAGGTGAGTTAGCTCTCGATTTACAACACAAGGGACCGGATCCTGATTTAATAGTTGGGGCTGTTTTCAATATGTTGGGCCATATTCATAGATCCATTAGTTAAAGGTACGCAATTATACGCACATATGTTGCAAGGCAACACCCATGACACTCCCTCACACAGATGGGTTTTCGGTGACTTATAAATGTGGGCAATGTCTTATGTGCCGCAGCAATTCAAAAAATCAGTCCAAGAGAAAAATAGAAGAATTTGTATCTAGTACCCGCTGAACGGATAACACCTACATCCTTTGTGTGTGCTTGAAGAACTTCCAGCAACGATCTCGATCCTCAAGGTCCAGACTTCCTGTCATTCTGATAGCAGGGCAGGAAGGGTGGCATGCTTAAAATGTGAGGTATTTTAGTCGCATAGTAGAGTTTGGCTAAGCAATTCTAATATAGGCGGGGATAGGCAAGCTAATGAAGCGCCGGGAGCAAGGAACAGCACGTTAAGGAAGGGTTCTAGACACATATGTGTCCACAAACCCACACAAGAGAGGGGAGTGACAGGGGCGTGCACCCCCTCTTCCATGTGGACTTTCACAACCCCACACATATGGAAAACGTGCGAGAGTCTGGTTCAATGGCAAGAGGGGCAATTTTACTTGTTTTTATATGTGCCCCAAAGATTTAATATTAGTATTATTTTTATAATGCATGTTACTGTATTTTATTATACATAGTTTTTTCTAAAAAAAATGCTGTTACTTGAACAACACGTGTTTATTGGGAGGAATAACATCCAAGTGAATACACAGTCCAGCTAAATGTAATACATATAACAGTGCTGGAACATTAGCCACCATATCAGAAAGCTTTCACTGAATCAGCACATTGCAGAAATGGTTTATGGAGACTTTTTAATGAATGATCTTACAAAGCTTATTCTGCAAAGATTAGCTATAAAGATAGTTTACATCTTGTAAACATTTTGTTGTGTATTGGTTTGGCAAAAGTGTAATACAGGGCCTATTCCCCCCC
>WWET01000250.1:684125-699016 GCA_011038615.1 Limnodynastes dumerilii | reverse complement strand
GGAAGCTGCCAGGCTCGCCGCGAACACAGGCGAGCCTGGAGCAGCTTCCCTTCGGGGGAAATGTTTTTTTTTGTAAATATAGCCCAATAGGTCTTATGGACAGTGTAAGAACCCCTTTAACCACTACAAGGAAATGCTTGATTCTTGCCCTTTTAAAGTGAGTTTTGGTCACAGGGGTGTAATAAGGAGGCCAAAAGTTTTAAAGTCAACCAGTCAACTTGTGTTGACTTTATGCTGTCTAAAAGGCATGTTAATTTCGACACCTGTCAAATAGAATATTGCAATGCCAACACTTACTGTGTTGGGCATTACAATAATCCTAATGTTAACCTCAACCTTAAGTCTAACCCTAACCATTTACAGAAAGTCGTGACTTACCTCATAATGATACAGCTCCAGTGGACACAGGCAGAAGAAGAGTGAACAAAGGGACAAGATAGGAGAACAAACAAAAGAAAGCAGCAGAGAGAGACACAGGAGCAGGGGAAAAAGTAGGAACAGAATTTAATAAATACACCAATTAAAAGTCTGACATATCATAATAAAAAATATATTAACCACATGTTAAAACTATTAACCACATAAAAAACAGAGGGTACAATCTCTGTACTTATTCCCATGCAGTCTCACAAGTGTCCTGTGTTGTCAGCAGTCCCAGGTGAGCTGGATGGTGTAAAAAGTTCAGGAGACTGGAGAGAAGATGCAGCAGAAGCATTGGTTGGTCGTAAGAAGGATTCTCCCTGTTGCTGCACGGAGAATCCTTCTTCCGACTGACGCTCCTGAACTGTTTACACCGTTTCTCACTTTTTACATTGTATGCTCATAACTATTGCAGATTTTTTAAATAATATGAATATCACATTTTACCCACAAAGTTAGCGCCCCCAAGGTGTTTATATTTTATATATCAGAATATAAACATAGACACAAGGGATTCACCAGGGAGAGACTGGACATAAGCAAACGGCAGGACAAGAGCAGACAAGAAAACATCAAGAAAACAGGGAAAACAGCCCAAAAGCAAGAGATAAAACAAGAGGCTTGTTAGACAAAAGAACAACAGGATAAGGGCTAACAGGAACAAAGAACCTGCTGCAGTAAACCTAAGGCAAACTGACAATATGGATAAAGCATATAATATCGACAGCAAGGGAACATTCTCCTTGTTGGGTCAACACAGACAAGCCAATTAGAGCTGGAGGGCCTCCCAGCTCTGGATGATCTGAAACCTATGAATTACTCTAGAACCTGTGGAGAAAGCTTTGGCTGTGCTGCTTACACAGAAACCTGGCTGCTTAGTAGCAGCTATAATTGCTCTCATCCAGCTTCCTTCCCTACCCGTCCGGTAAAAGACAAAGCCTAGACATTGGGGAAGAGATACATCTAGGCTTGCAGGGTTTCTCTTCCAAAAATGCGCTATTGCTTCCAGCCACTCTCTCATACCAAGGGTCTGTTCACCACATGTCTGCATTCCTGGATAGTGGTGCGGCTGTTAACTTTCTGGATATTTCTTTTGCCAAATCTCTGGACATTCCGTTTATGCAACTCAAGTCTCCTTTCACATTCTGTGGATTGCATGGGAAACCACTGTCTGTCGGAAGAATCTCGTTTTCCACTCCATCTCTCCTTCTCTCCGTGTATGCTCTACATGTGAAAGAACTACCTCTGTTCCTTATTCATTGTCCTGCTTCTCCTCTCATTCTGGGCCATCCCTGGCTTCACCTCCACAATCCTCTCGTCGATTGGACTAAGGGTGACATCATCAGTTGGAGTGACTTATGTTCTGCTCATTGTCTTCGGCTACCCCTCCGTGGTCAATTCCCACTTGCTGGGCTCCCAGGCCTTCCAGTTCATTATGCAGATTTTTCCGAAGTTTTTTCTATGGGTGCAGCCGATGTTCTACCCCCTCATCAGAGCTATGATTGCTCCATTGAGCTTCTGTATGATGCTAAATTCCCCAAGAACAGATTGTACTCTTTGTCACGTCCTGAGACCAAGGCCATGGAGAATTATGTCAAGGAATACCTCGCTAAAGGATTTATACGTCCCTCTAAATTCCCACTGGGAGCAGGTTTTTTTCTTTTCGGTAAAGAAACATGGAACATTACGTCTTTGTATTGACTATAGGTCCCTTAACAAAATGTCCATCAAGAACACCTACCCGTTACCACTCATTTCTATCTTGTTTGGTCAGCTCAGAGCAGCTGTTTTTTTTTCCAAAATTGACCTTCGTGGCACATATAACCTTATACGTATCAAAGAAGGCGACGAGTAGAAGACCACCTTTAATACCTTGTTCCGGCTACTATGAGTACTTAGTGATGCCATTTGGATTAAGTAATGCTCCAGCGCTTTTTCAAGATCTTATCAATGATGTCATGTGTGAGTTTCTGGGGAGAATCGTCATCATTTACCTTGACAACATTTTGATCTACTCCTGTTCTGCAAAAACTTTGTGAGAACTCCCTCTACGCCAAGCTGAAAAAGTGTGAGTTTGAAGTTCCTCAGGTGGCTTTTCTAGGTTTTTTTTTTTTTTTAAACTTTTTTTTTTATTGAAGCATGGAATAACATGAATACAAATACAATGGAAATATCAACAGGTTAACAACCCGGTGTGCAGGTTCATTAGGAATCACATACATATATCAGGGTAAACAACAACCATTGACTTTGCATAATATGGTGCAGTCAAAAGGAAACCCCAAAATGCTCCCTCTACAGAAGGTGTTGAGGAGCTTAGCATGATCAAGACCTATGAGGGAGATCTCACGGAAGCCTAGTAGACGCATGGTGTCACAACACATAGAGCTCAGAAAGCCGTGCCACAGCTAACATCCCCAGTGGGATATCTATTGTCCTATACCAGGTATAGTAAATCCACAGCGATGTAGTGTTGCTCTAAGTATCCATGTCATTTGTTGTATCTAGGAAAACAATAGGAGGATCCTGCGTGTACACCCTGAGTTCATACCAATATGTGTTGCGAAAGGATTCCCATATTCTTTTTTTTAATGGGCTCGGCTAAGAGATTTATGAAGCCTTCCCAGGTTTGAAACAATTTAGCGACTCTAGAGTCTTTCTGTAAAGATTCCACCCAGTCCATGGTAAATAGATAAAACAATTTCTCTCTGAATAGTACCATGGAGGGAGCGGAAGTCTCCAACCACGATTGTAATATGCATTTACGGGCTGCTGCAGCTACCATTGCCAGAAGTTTTCTGTAACCAGGCGGGAAACGCATTTATTTAGGAAAAATGCCCAGGAGTGCCCATGGTGCAGTTAGGGGAAAAGGGGTTATCAGGAAATCATTAATAAATCCCCACACCCGCAGCCAAAATTGCTTGATATCTGGACAGGCCCATAGGCAGTGATTAAGCTCTGCTCCCGGGGGGGTTGCATTTCAAACATCTATGATCTGGTGTGATCCCTATACGATATGCCCTCCATGATGATATATATGCCCTATGTAATATATTGAGAGACATCTCCCTATAGGACATTGCCGGTATGAATTTAGAGGTCTCAGCATGTGTCCGTAGTATTTCGGATGGTGTGATGTGGGGGAACCTACTAACCCATGCTGAAATTCCCAGGGAAGCCCTATCGTAATCCATGGGGGGTCTCAATAGGTTATAATGGGAGGAGATTGCCTTGGTTTTGGGCATGGCCGTAGTCAGAGCAGTATCTAATGGAATATTCCAGTCCGCATTTGTAAGCATTCTGATTATTTTGCTGGTATAATGCCGGGCCTGGAGGAATGCCAGATTATCTGATTGAACAATGCAATGTTTTTCCCCAGCCTGCGCAAAAGTTAAGGGTCGTCTGGTTGCACTCGAAACAAGGTTACCCACTCCCAGAATCCCCTCTCGTTTCCATCTCGTAAAGGGGTGAGTGGCCACGCCACCTTGAAAATTGGGATTTCCCACAAAGGAAATATGTAAGGAGTAATAAGTGTTGAGGTTGAATTTATGGCGAAGCTGGAACCACGTTTCGCATACCGACATCAATAGTGGATTCTCTATCACAGTATCCGGTAATTCTGCCTCATGGAGATGCAAGAGGGCCCCTAAACTTATAGTGGGAATGAATTGTTGATCCAACTTAGTGTTGGTATAGATCTCAGTATTCCAGATCCAATCCCTTAAGTGGCGCAATTGGATCGCTTGATTATAGAGCTGGATATTGGGGGCGTTAAGACCTCCTTGCGCTCTTGGCTGCTGTCGTTTCAATAGGCTAATCCTAGATTTTTTCTTTTCCCAAATGAAGATCCGAAAGATGGCATGAATACGTCTAATATCCCTTTGAGTCAGAAGCAAGGGGAGGGCCTGCAGGGGATAGAGTAACTTGGGAAATAGGATCATTTTGAGGAGATTAATACGCCCTTCGTAGGTGAACTTTAAATGAGACCAGTTCCTAATGGTGGATTCTATATGGTGAATGGTTTTTGTCAGATTAGCGTGATATAAATTGTGGATATTTTTTGGGATAAGCACCCCAAGGTAACGGATCGATCGTGGGGCCCAGGATAGATTGGTTCCCACCGCCCAGCTAGTTGTGGTGATGCTTTGATTTAGAAATAATGCTTTTGATTTTTCTAAATTTTCTGTAAACCCGGATATCGAGCCAAACTGTTCTGTCTTCGTGAGGAGTGGTTGTAGTGACTGTTCCGGGTTGGATATGTATAACAAGATGTCGTCTGCAAAAGCCAATATCTTGAGCTCTCTCTCTCCCACCCTCATACCTTCAAATGGCCTCCAATTTGATAGAATCCGCAGCATGGGGTCCAATACTAGATTAAATAGGAAGGGGGATAGCGGGCAGCCCTTTCGGGTGCCCCTTTCCATGACGATTTCGGGGGTCTTGAAGCCCTTTATTATCATATGGAAAAAATTGATCAAGGCTCTAAAATGGGGACCGAAGTCTCGGCGCCGAAGTACTGCCTGCATAAATAACCAAGAGACCGAATCAAATGCTTTTTGAGCATCTAAGCTCAAAAGCATATTGGAGGAGTTAATTTGATTGGAAGTCATTGCTGCCGCAGTAGCTGAGCGTATGCCTCGCACTGAATGCCTGCCCGACACAAACCCAAACTGCTGTTCCGATAGGACTTCAGGAAGAAAGGACTGCAATCCTGTGGCCATAATTTTAGCGAGCAGCTTGCAGTCTACGTTAAGCAAGGTTATGGGACGATAAGATGATGCTAATTGTACATTTTTACCTGGCTTTGGGATGAGGATGGTATGGGCCTCGGTGAAAGATGGATAGAAAGGTTGTTCCCTGTGAATGGTATTAAATAATTCCAACAATAAGGGGGAGATTTCAGGTTCCAACAGTTTGTAGTATTCTGCTGTTGGACCATCTGGGCCTGGGGATTTATTTAGACGTAGGCTCTGAATAGCTGCTTTTAATTCCCCCATCGTAATATCGTCTTCCAGCAGCTCGATTTGGGCCATTGTCAGTAGGGGCAGAGAAGCCTCCTGAAGGATCTCTTCTATTGCCTCCGAGTTGCCGGGGGTCTGTGAGTACAAGGCGGAGTAATATTTGTGAAATATCTCCATAATGTCTTTGGTATACGTTGTAAGGGTATGTGTGTCTGGATCCTCTAGGGAAGTCACGCACCCCCTCTTCCTGTCTCCTTTAGCCATTGCCGCTAGTAATCTACCTGCCTTGTTCCCCCATCTGAAGAACTTATTTCTGGTGAAGTCTATATGTCTTTTAGCCTGAATAGTGATGGGTTTCCAAAGCCTGCCGAGCAGCTTTGTAGTCCGATAAGTTTACCTCCGTGGGGTCGGCTAGGTATTGTTGATACAATTGGCTGGTGGTTTTCTGCATGCCGCTTGTTGGGATTTGGCCGTATGGTTACGCTTGGCCACATACCCCATAAAATATCCCCTCATAACAGCCTTGGAGACTTCCCAAAACAGTATAGGTCTGTCCCAATAATCAAAATTTTCATTGTGATATTGGTTCCATTGGTTTTTAAGAAATTGTTGAAAGGAATCTGATTTGTATAGGTATCCCGGGAACCTCCAAAATTTGGGTTTATCACCTACTTGCGTCAAGCACAGGGAGAGGGTTACCATGGCATGATCGGAGATGATTATATCTCCAATGCTTGCGTCATAGACTTCCGTCACAAGGCCATCAGCTATCAGCAGATAATCAATCCTGGAGTGCGATTTATGTACTCCAGACATGAAGGTAAACACTTTGTCACGAGGATGTAGCAGACGCCATGGATCAGATAGCCCAAGTGCAGCCTGAAATCTTGATAAGGGCGTTAACCAATGTGTCAGTGGGTTTTTGGGTGGTGGCTGTTTATCATTAAGGGGGTCAGCTAGACAATTAAAATCCCCTCCAATAATGAGATGGTATAGGTCTCGTTGTAAAAGGGTAGTTGAGAGAGAGCCAAGAAAGTCGTTTTGTAGTGTGTTCGGGCAATACAGATTCACTACCGTATACATTGTGTCATTCACCCGAATATCCAAGATAATAAATCTCCCTTCCGGATCTATGACCTTATCTAGCACACTATAGATTAATGTTTTCGAGATTAAAATAGTTACTCCTCTAGCTTTCGAGTGGTATGTAGCTGAAATGCAGTCTCCAATCCACCCAGCTTTGAGAGTGGCTTCCTCCCCCGTTTTCCAATGAGTCTCTTGGAGAAGCACTATGTCTAATTGTGATTTACGTAAGTGTAGTGCCACTTTTTTCCATTTGATTGGGGAATTAAGGCCCCCTACATTCCATGAGGCAATTCGCAGAGACTGTGGAGTACCCTCCCGTGAAATCCCTTCCCGGTTGTGCAAAGACCGCGTGGCCGACTCACCCCTCAGGCTTCGAGAGCGTACTATCTTGCTGCTAGTCATTGGGGGCCAAGGAGTCAGGGCCCGTGCATGAGACCAAAGCATGGAAGAGGACCTGGGGGGCCCTCAGTTGTAGCTGTAAAAGATAAGGAGATGTTAGACACCAAGCGTCCACCAGAGCATTCCTGTCAGAGAATTCCAAAAGCTTCAAAACATTTTCATAACTTTTCTTAACCTTCCTAACCTGTCGGTGTGACCTGGGGTGTATCCCGGGGCAGACCAAAACCATTAACAAGTGGAAAAACATAATTTAGGATGACTACACTCTGAAGTCAAGGGAAATAAATGGGATTAAAGGTAGCAGAGAGTGGGAGCATAAGGCCCCCTTATAGAAGGAAACCAGTAATTAAGCTACAATCAGTGAAGCAAGCAGTAAAGTTATCGTTGCACTCTCACACAAAAAGTAGCTAGTAACCAATAGCAAGGCAGCTAAATTTGGGAGGGTGATCTAGGGGATGCAGCTGGGGAGGGCATCGGTGAGACCACCATTTGGAGATGCCGTCGCGCCTCTGCCGGTCATCAAATATTGCAGATTCGCCATTTTCTGTTATGCGAAGCTTAGCGGTATACATTAGAGTGAATTTGATGTTATGCTCAGCTAAATGCTTGCATATGGGAGTGAATTCTCTACGTTTTTGGGATAAAGCTACCGAATAGTCCTGGAAGATTAGGATTCTGTTGCCGTCTATGGTCACCTGGGTGTGTCTGCGGTATGCAGAAAGGACTTGCTCCTTTACCCTGAAATCAAGAAATCAGGCTATCGCTGGCCGGGGCCTACTTTGTAGATTAGCTCGATCGCTTCCCAGGCGATGTGCCCGCTCGATCTGCAGAGGTGAGTGGGAGTCCGTAATACCCAACGCCTGTGGGAGGTTACGTGTTAGATAGGAGTTAAGATCAGCCCCTTTTATCTTTTCGGGTGTTCCTATGAACCGCAGGTTATTCCTGTGGTTCCTATTGTCTAGGTCATCCTGTTTCTCATACAGCAGGCGCATCTGAGAAGCGTGCTGCTCTACTTCATTTTGTAGCAATAGGGTATAATCTTCAGCATTGCTGACGCGTTGTTCCATGGCCGTGATTTTTGCAGAGTTTTCAGAGATTTTAGCCACCGAGGCGTCTAATGACGCTTGGAAAGCCTCAAATCTCTTGTCAAAAACCGGCAACAGCAAGGCAGACAGTTCCTTCGCCATCTCCTGCATGGAAGGGACTGTAGGGGCGGGACCATGCTGGCTAGTATCCCCGGCTTATGTTAACTGTGGGAAAGGGCAGGATGCTGGAGGAGGGGGCGAGTCAGGGGCATGAGAAGGGCTAGTTTTAGAGGCGTTAGCCCTAGTTTTCCCCATAGTAGTCGAGTTAGGCTGAGATGCTGTTTTAGCGGTACCAGTTTTGGTGTAATACCTCTGCATACCCCCACACCAAGGTATTAACATCTATACTAATGACAGTGACAGCAGCGGAGGCAATATGAATATCGGGCGACCACGGACGTATAGAAGGTATACAGTATCACATAAAAATCTCCAGGGAGTAAATTGCAAGTTTCCCTTGACTAAAGCATTAGTTTAAACAACCATCACAGTAAGGACAAACATTAGGGCTGAACAGGTAGAGTCAGCGGATTGGATCAGTAGTTAGCGCCCTATGAGCAGGAGAAGATTATTTGTGGCAAGTAAAATACACTCTTGTGTGATGACACTATGAAGCAGAGTATTAGTCCCACAATGAATAAATGGAAATATAACCTGAACAGGCTGCCAATTTAACAACCGTAAATACAAACTCAGAACAGAGAGGGAAGCTGCTGACAATGTGTACTACCCCCGGAGATATCCTTTACCCCAGAGTGGCAGGCGTATCAGCAAGTCACTGTGACTTCAGTGTTAGGCGGATAATAGGAGCTAGTGTGCCGGTGGTCAAACCAATGCAGCTCCTCCAGTGAATATATCGGGGCAACAAGTTGTGACAATTCACAAAATAAGTGTCCACTTATAGAAATACTTCCACTATAGTCCTAGGGAGCAGAATAGTGTCCCCAAGGTCCTGCAAAGGAGAGATAAACTATTCCCAAGTTCCAGTTGAAAGCAGAGATGCAGCACTCCCCTTTCCCCTATCTAGGCTGTTCCTTGGCCACAAGGGGGCAGCAGAGAGCCAGAGTCCTTATTTGTAAATCCACTCGGGCACACTATTCAGGGTAATCCAATCATACGTTGTACAGACCCCACCATGCGGCAATGGTAGCTTGTGTGAGAGTAATGGGGCCAGATAGGTCAGACGCTGGTGTTGTTGCACTACAGGCTTTGCAGAGGAAGCAACTAAAAAAAAGTAGTCCACTTAAATATTCCACCACTGAGTAGGGCTCACTGGTAAGGCTGTTCAATAAACGCTGTAAGCTCTTTGGGGGGACAACAGGCACACTTCAGAACACAGTACTTACTAGCCAGTTACAATATCAGGGGGAGCAGGATGAAATCCACTCATAGAGTAGGGTAGAGCATGGCCCCCTCTCTTAACCAAGACCCGGCTTCTCCCCAAGATGTAAGAGGGAATCCGCAATGTGCACTTTAGAGTCCACTCACTCCAATTCCCAATTTATTTCCAAGCCTTTTACCCCTTCCGCACCGTGTCTCCTGGCCTCAAGATCAGCAAGATGGCGTTCGCGCCTTTTTTATGAGCCAGGCCCTGCGCGTCGTTTCTCTCATACAACTGCGGCGTGTTCCAGGGCAAGCAGGTGGTTGATGTGGCTAGGGGACCCATTCGGGCATCCCACGTTTAGCGGGGCTATCACTCACTTATGTGGAGCTTCAGCGGGTGGCCGACTGCACCCCGCACCCCCTCATCCGACGGTCTCCCTCCGGAGGCAAGTAGGAAGACTCCGCCTGGTTCCTCTGAAGTCCACAGGGCGCGCAGACCTCCTCCTCTGTCTCACCGACACGCCAGTCAGACACCAGACCTGCCGCAGCGCGAGGTCCCGCCAAGCTCCAGCAGATGATCGCAGACTGCAAGGATGCCTCGCTCCTGTGAGGCAGACTCCGGGAACGATGGCTGCACCTGGTGTTGCTCCCAGGCTCGGATTGGGTCAGTCTTCTCTCCCCCACCACAGCTGACTGTTTAGCAGGCAAGAACCGGACAAATTCGGGTCCAAAACGGCCAATATAGACATAGGGCGCCGGGAGCACAAGTAAAACACGGCCAGCTCTGTCCGCCACACCACCGGAAGTCGGCTTTTCTAGGTTTTATCATCTCCTCATCTGGCTTTAGAATGGATCCTAGCAAGGTCAAGGCTATCCTGGATTGGGTCCAACCTACGAACCTTAAAGCCATTCAGCATTTCCTGGGATTCGCTAAATTCCTCAGAAGATTCATTCATGGTTTTTCTATGTTGATTTCACCCATTTCTGCCCTTACTAAGAAAGGGGCTGATACCAAAAATTGGCCTCCACCAGCCTTAGAAGCATTCAGTGCCTTAAAACAAGCCTTCCTCTCGGCCCCAGTTCTCCGTCACCCCAACCCGGAACTGCCTTTTATCATTGAAGTTGATGCCTCTGATGTGGGGGCTGGAGCCGTCCTCTCACAAGTTGACCCTCTGGGCGGCCAGTTACACCCGTGTGCCTTCATGTCCCGGAAGTTTTCTGATCCTGAGACCAATTATGATGTGGGAAACCGGAAATTTCTTGCAATCGAGTGAGCTTTCAAAGAATGGAGGCATTGGTTGGAGGGCTCTCTCCCTCCTATTAAAGTATTCACTGTCCATAAAAACTTGGAATATATTCAATCCGCTAAAAGGCTCAATTCTCGTCAAGCTCGTTTCGTCCAGGCTCAAAAAATCTCAAGGCTGATGCTCTATTTTGCAGTTTCCTGGATTCTCATGCCTCCAAGCCTGCTCCTCTTCCCGTTATTTCTACTGCAATGGTTGTTCTTGGACTCACTCAAGATTTGTTTTCCCAGTTCCGTGGTCTTCGGAGTCAAGCCCCAAATGAGACACCTCCCAACCTGCTCTTTGTTCCCCCGGCTCTCAGGAAGCCAGTCTTTACTGATTTTCATTCCTGCAAAACAGCTGGACATCTTGGTATTAAGAAGATGAAAAGACTCCCCTCTCAGAATGTCTGGTGGCCTTCCTGGGCTAAAGATTTAGTCGAATTTGTTTCCGCGTGCAAGGTGTGCACTCAGAACAAGGTCCCTCGTTGCTCCCCATCTGGCCTGCTACTTCCATTACTTGCCCTTTCTACACCTTGGACCCATATCTCCATGGATTTCATCATCGACCTACCCAATTCATCAGGATGTAACACCATATGGGTAGTAGTTGACCATTTTTCAAAGATGGCTCACTTTACTCCTCTTACTAAATGACACTGTGCCAGGGCTGTTGCTTCATTGTTTGTTCAACATATTGTCAGGCTCCATGGACTACCTTCTGACATTGTTTCAGACCGAGGAGTTAAATTTGTGGCTTGATTTTGGCTTTCTTTTTGTTCTTCACTCAGCATCAACATCAGCCTCTCTTCGGCCTATCATCCTCAGTCCAATGGCTAGACAGAACGTGTCAACCAATCCCTGGAACAGTACCTTTGTTGTTTTATCTCCAAGTTCCATGACAACTGGGTGGAATGTCTCCCCTGGGCTGAGTTCGCCTATAATAATGTCAATCATTCTTTCACAGGCATCTCTCCTTTCTTTTGTGTTTTTGGTCTTCATCCTCGTTCCAATGCTTTTCATTCTATGCCATCTACTGTTAAAGATCCTCACAAGTCTACAGGGTGGCTTAGGTCCATTTGGAAAAGGGTACATGATGCGATCAAGTTGTCTTCCCTTCAGTCTAAAAAATTTACTGATCGTCACCGAAAGACTTCATCCTTCAAGGCTGGGCAATGGGTTTGGCTTTCTACCCGTAATATTCGGATTCGCCACCCTTCCAAAAAGTTTGGTCCCAGATTCATTGGTCCCTATCAAATCATTCAAAAGATTATTCCTGTCAGCTTCAGGTTAAATCTGCCCCATAGTCTTTGGATTCCTTGCACTTTTCATTGTTCTCTATTCAATACAGTCTTTTTCTCTCACAAATTTTCCTCCAATACTTTCAAAAGACCTTCTCCTGTTCTAGTTAATGATCAACAAGAATTTGTTGTCGACTCCATTCTGGATGCCAGGTGGGTACAAGGCCAACTTCAATAAATTTCCCTGGAAAGCAAACCTGGGGGGTTCCTTAACCCCCCCGCGGCTCGTGGTGTGTGATCCCGGCGCTCCAGGATCCACACAATCATCAGTGGCAGTTGCATGCATCCTGGTTGCTAGGCAGCCAGGACGTTTTCTCGCGTCCACGTCGGCGCTCACTTCTTCCGGCGGCTAGGTGTCCTGGTTCCCCTCTCCAGCCACCTATAGTTGCAGGGGGCTGGTCCAGTCTTCCAAATCCTGACTGGCCAGTCCCCCTGTAAATAACCAGCACTGCCATTCCTCCAGTGCTGGTTATATCATCCTTCACGTGCCCCAGTCTTTCTGCCTTGTGCCTTTTCTCTCTGCCCCTTGCCCTTGCCTCTTGCCTTGTGCCCTTTTTCTCCTTGTTCTCTTGACTTTCATTGCTGTGCCTTATTGCTTTCTTGAGTGCCCCTCCAGTCCTGCCTTGTTCCTTGCCATTAAGTTCCCCTCCAGTCCTGCCTTGTTCCTTCTCGTTCACCTCTTGTTTGCCTTTCTACCTCTCTCCCTGGTGTAGTTTCCTAGTGTGTTACCCTAGCTTTCTCCTGTGTGCCTGTATTCGTTACCCCTTCGGGGGTACCGCTGTTTGGCTGCATGGGTGGCTGTCCCAGTGCGTCTTGTTTGTCCAGTCAGTTCTTGTATTTTTCCCTTGGTTCGTTGTCATGTTCTGTGTTACGTGTAGTTTGTCACAAGTTAGTCCCTTCTGACCTGTCTTTTCCCGCTTTCTGCTCAATCTGTACTTTTGTCTCCCTTTTTGTATTTTCTCTCTTCTATGAGTTTGGTACAGGGGATCGCGACCTGTTGTTGGGGTACAGCCAATTCCAACCCCACCATCAGGGACAATGGTGAACACCACCCGATAACAAAGACTCAACACCCAGGTAACCGTTCCTGTTATTTCACCTTTTCCTCTTACAAGTCTGATATCTGCACAAATCACTGTGCAGAATCACATTCTGAGCAGAACATTCCTCAGATGATGATATATGTCAGATGATCGTTTGCATTGTCACAGGTTGCTAGAAGATGCTTTAAACGGGCAGCTCAGACGCACAGATTTTTAAGATGCGTCGTTGCCTGTATGAGGTTTACATGCATTTACAATGTAAATACCATAGAAATATGTAACACTTCTGGATAACATGCAAATACATTTAAAGGTCAAAATGCGTTGCTAAACATACTTGCTTTTCTGAATTGCTCTTAATAGCTTTTGTAAGTGTAAGTACCTTTAGGACACTAAGGGTTGTTGTAACTGTCATTTTTTGTTTGTGCTCTCGATAAAACGTCATTTAGTCCTATCAAAGATTTATAAATCATTCAAAATACACTTGGGGCCAGATTTACTTGGAAAAGTGGAGATGTTGCCCATAGCAACCAATCAGATTCTAGCTGATATTCTCTAGTATTTTATAGCTAATTGAGATCTAGAATCTGATTGGTTGCTATGGGCAACGTGTCCACTTTTCCAAACCCGCAGCTTCGTAAATCTGGCCCTTAATTGTGTCTCTCAACTCTGAATGTTAATGAACAGTATATAAATGTTTTGAAAAGACATGTTACTTAAATGATCAAAACACGTATTCATATCTTAATAGCTTATTGTAACATTTAGACATTTTCAATTTTAAATAAAATATAAAACAACTCCAGACAAACAGAAAGGATCATTAGAAAGATGGATTATGCAAGTTGATTTTTCTATTTTAAAAATTATATAAATTAAATGTCTATTTCTAATGTACACTCCATAATACAGATATGTTGGAAAGGCAGCCTAGTTTGCAAATGTTTTGCATGCTCTTAGCCTGTACAAGTAATTGAACACATCCACATAGATTTATACAAGTTATCAAGCGAAGCTGAAATGAACAAATTATTAGAGAGGTGGCTGCATCAATCATTGTTTAATAATCTTCAAATGGTCACTTAGAGCACAATGCATGTGTGTTGCTTGCTTCTACTAACATTAACTATTAAATGCCACGTTATAAACACTGCCCACATATTAGGCAAATATAAAAAATATACATCAACTTTATTGCCAAAATAACATACGATACAGATGGTAAAGAGCGGGCCCTGGCCAACCCTAATAAGCTCCACCATTGGCACCAGCCCAAGTTCAGTCGCGCTGAGGTTGAGTTGCTGGTGCAGCTTGTTATGGAAGATGTGGTACCATTCCACCAGGGATTTGCTGGCTATGTTAAAGTCTTGTGTATGATATGATATCAAAGATAATATCAAAGTCAGAGCCCCCAGCTGTAGGAGCTTGAATGAGGAAAACATTTGAGAAAAGCTCCAAGACCAAATGCAACAAGTAAGAGGAACCATTTCTGGGTCCGTGAAAGAAGTCCAACTGACTCCTGTGGAAAAGTGTGGATTACAGGCTCATCATACCCAGGAGATCCACAGGTTCAGACATCCCCATGCCACATGCTGAGAAGCTGAGCCATTCTAGCAAGTAAAAAGCAATTGTTAGTAATCTTGTAAACAATATATTGGGAGTCCAGAGATTCTTTTGGGGGGAATGGGGGAGGCAGTGGTTCATTGTCAGCCTTTGCCAACACAACAGCCCCAGACACAGTCATCATTGATGTCAGTGGGAGACGTCCTACAGCAATGCTGGGGACAGTTTACTGATAGGCTGTGTTACAGGCAGGCAGCCAATCAGAGCTCAGCACAGGCAGAGAGCAGAGTCACTTTCCCTTTCTGGCTGCCCAGCATCTCCCTGCTTCTCTCTGGAGGAATGGACCAGCTTCTGTTGAAGGTAAGCTTTACTATCTATCTATCTATCTATCTATCTATCTATCTATCTATCTATCTATCTATCTATCT
>WWET01000250.1:647446-669763 GCA_011038615.1 Limnodynastes dumerilii | reverse complement strand
CAGCCCAAGAAAACAGCTGGTACACAAGAGCCATGTTGTCAGTGTCTATAGAAATCATCACCTAGGCCATGTGTTGTCTCTAGGTTTCTAAGGACCCCCTCATGTCTCGCCAGCTTCCGATAATCCCCATCATAGATGCCGAATGGCCCCCCTTCCCCCGGCCAACCCTGATATGCGGACTTGGGTGCAGGATGAATGCCACAGGGCCCCCTATTCTGAGGGGCCCGTGTGCACTAAACACCCTGCACCCATTATAGATACAACTATGGTATTTCATGTGAAAACCCAACAAAATTGTCCTGAAACCTATTGACCCAATAATTCTATTAGGATCAGTGCAGGGCAGTGGGGAGAATGCCCCAATCATTGGGCAGTGTGTGCCTGCTATGCCATGCTTCTAGTTATTAGATCGTTCTGTCAGTAACCAGGGACATTTGCATAGTGGAAAGCCACCTTGACACCCAAGGAAACTAGTGCTCTATACATCATTGCCATGCAGTGGTGGGACATTACTGGCAGACTGGTGGTCTAATGGTGCCAAATATCAGGGTTTGGGCGGTTTTTTAGGTCTGATTTTCCAAAGAAAAAAAGATCCAAAGAGATTCATTAGCCTTGACCCAGGAATAAATAATTAGTCTGAACCTGAGTCCAATATACATTATTGCATACATTCATCCACCCATATTATCATCACTCTTCTCTGACTAATCATGCCATCAATAATTTCACTAAGTCACTTCTTTTAAATAAAATGTTCAACTCACTCTATTTAAAAAAAAAAAAAAAACTAAGACTCTAATGATTATTTACTATTTTTTTTACATCTTTATTTTCTATATTTAAAAAAATTAACCACATCAACTGCACCTCTAATTTTATTCACCTATTCATACAGGACAAGCAGAATTTTATCTTTCCAGCATGAGGGAGTAACTGGCTTTGGAATTTATGGGATAATGTATTGCAGCTGGATGTTCTTTTATTTATAACTAAGAACTGTTTTGCCTCTCTAAGCAGAAATATCCTAATTCCTCCCTGTCCCTTTCTCTAACCTGTGCTCTCCACTTTATCTTTGCACTTCAATACTTTTCAAAATCTCAACTCAAAAACTATTATCAACTGCCAAAAATCTTGTAGTAATATATTATGTATTGAGTTTCATGAAGTATATTGAACATTGTTAGCTGACTGTGGTTATAATATCCCTCGATAAGATGTTTAACTGCCTTTAGGACCTCACTAGAACTGGTAACTTCAAATTGCATTCTGACCACTTTAAGTAATTTTTTTTTAACCTTTTTACTCTCTACCCAATGCCATAAACAGTATCTTTAAATGAGCCATCTGTCATATGGCTTATTTCTGAAAAGGTTATGAAACATTAACTGCAGATATTATGGGCCGGATTTACACCTAAGAAGCAGACGCTTCTTAGGTGCGTATCTGTAGTAAAGGACCTACTAGTAGGTCCTTTACGCAATCTACGTACCACTTTGGTATGTAGATTGCCTCCGGGTGGTCTTTAAAGAATGTCCAGAGTATTTTAGGTAAAAAGAGGCGGCGTGATGCTGCCTCTGGGAGGGTTTGGGTAAAAGTGGGAGGGGGAAGGTATTTAGATTAGCCGGGGAGGGCGGGGGGAAGGCAGGGAGCGGCAATGTCTGTGCGGACATTGCACGGATAGTTAAGGTAGCCCTATGGCACTCGTAAGTGCTATAAGGTACCTAAAAGGGGGGGCGGGATGGGGGCAGGACGGGGGAGATAGGTGCGGGTCTGTCCGCACTTAACTCACACCGGATCTGTGAATCCGGTCCTATGTCTGCATATGGACCTTTGTCACACAAGAGCTTACAAAATAACATCTAGAATTTCTCTGTCTACATTTTCAGGTTCAATAATGTGTCCATTTAGTCCACAAGGAACTTTCTGGACCATCCTGGTCTTCCCACACCCTATGCTAAAAATGTTGGAAAATATTGTTTTTATAAGTGACATCATGTTCATGACATCAATAGCTCTTCTGAATTTATGGTAATCTTAATAAACTGCTTAATGTCTGATCAAATATCAAGCTTTGTTCAGTGCATTAGATTTTCCTTGTGAAAATCCCAAGTCGTTTTCTAGTTTTACAACTGCATAGCTGAGATTAGTCATCTTTTTCAAGATTCTTGAAATATTACTAAGGATTAACAATCCCCATTTTACTAGTTTGTAAACCAGAGATATTGGCAGAGAATTCATTTTTCACTAGATTTACTGACTATGATTTTATTTCAAGTGTGGACAAAATAAACCAAATAGACAAGACAAATAAACATATATATGATTAAGATTGTAATAGAAAACAACGTCAGACTAATTTTCCTTATCTTTAGGGAGCCAAATATGTGTCTACACTAAGCATCAATGCTGCATAATATGGAACCATGTTAATTTTTGTTTCCTGCACTATGTGCATGAAATCAGGAGAGTGCAGGGTGTGCAGTTCACACGGGCCCCTCAGAACAGGGGGCCCTGTGGCATTCATCCTGCACCCAAGTCCGCATATCAGGGTTGGCAGGGGAAGGGAGGCCCATTCGCCATCTATTTCTTACTTCTAAGATCTTCCGGAGGGAAGAAAAAGATGCTGAATGAGTCCCCCTTCTCCTGCGGTGGAACTGTCCCAATTAGCTTGTCGAAAATTGGCGGGGCAATTAGCCCCACCCCTTTTGAGGTCTGAGAATTTGGACAGTCCTGTCTCAGGGTAAGGGGGGGAACCCATGTATAAATCCTGCACAAGGCCCTCTCACTTCTTAAAACACCCCTGCTTAGCAGTGTGACAGACCACTATATACAATGCTAGCTTGACTGCCAAATGTGACAATATTATATGGAGCTGTCTGTTCAGTTTACCTTTGTGTCATTTCCACAAATCTACTGTATTTCATAATGACAAAAGTGCTAAATTTCATTGTGACATACAATTTTGTGTGGCAAATATAACTATTACTATTATAGCTATTCTCTTGTGTGTACTGTAAATGACACTTTATTACATTATACTGTATATAAATAGGGGTATTTAACTTTTATTGTTAATTCTAACCAAAGGGGATATTACTTTTGTAAGATGTAACTATATATATTAGTAACCCTGAAGAGGTCCTTTATGGGGTTTATTATTATTATAAGAGTGTTCCCCGGGCCCCAAAATATCTGGCGGCGGCCCTGAGCGAGGGTGAGGAGCTGAAAAAGATTCTGTTGTGGAATTGGACTGTCCTATAAGATTAGTCTTGAGGCAGCAATACGTTAGAGCGGAGCAATTGCAGGTGAGGGATAGACAAGAAGCTATTGCAGTAATCGGTTTTTGGGGCTTCAGTAGTGAGAAAGGATCCAATTTATACAATGTTACAGAGATGAAGGCGGCAGACTTTAGAGAGTGTGTGGCTATAGGGGGTGAAGGAGAGGGTATAGTCCAAGATAACTCCCAAGCAACAAACTTGAGGCACAGAGCAGATGATAGTGTGGCCAATGGTATTGGAGATGATGGTAGGGGTGAAGACTCTAGAGGGAGGGAAGACAATTCGTTTTGTTTACACATATACTTATATGTTCTGGGAGACCTAAAAAAGGGCATGTTATTAGTGCACATGCTTAATGTGCATGTATTAGGGGTAGTCACAATGGGCCTGATCCAGAACAACGCCCGCTTTTTGCCTGATCTGCGCATGCACCCAGCAGATGTTTAGTAGCGTAATTAGTAGGGATTTTACTAAAGGTGAATCGGCCTTCCCTAACTGTAGCGTATTTACGATGGAAGGGGCGTGCCAATATTACGAACACCGTAAATACGCTATAGTTAGGGAATGTAGGCAGGGGGAGGCATGCAAATGTTACTGTAGGGGCTGGGTTCACATGATACGGCTAGTGTGGTGTTACGCTGCCAAAATTTAAGGTAGGCTGCAGCCAACGTAAGGCAGTGTAATTACGGCAGGACGGGGGGAGTGTCAGGGGGAGTGCATAGTAGGTATGTTGTGCGTTCATACACACAGTGCTTGGCCGTAGTTCTGGATCAGGCCCAATGTTGCAGGAAATCACTCGTCCATGCTAAGAGCCACTGATGTTGGGGATAGGCTTGGCTGCATGCCCCAGGCAGGTCACAGCCCCAAACAGCAGTCCTTGAAAACGGAGGACAAGGCTAGTAGCTGAGATAGCACATCAGAAACCAGGACATGCAAACAACATAATACATTGAGCCTGGGATCCCCTCAGAAGGCTAAGTGTTGGGAGATGTGAAACACACACACACACATGCCAGATGGACACTAGTGGAAATAAGTGCCAGAGACACTAAAGAAACACTATAAGGGTGTACAGGAAACAAGCAAGGAAAGGCAAGGAACAATGGAGGAGAGCATGAATGGACACTGGGAACTTAAAGAACCACATTAGACAGGGTCAGTCAAGAAGCGGGAACAACGGCAAGCACTAAACAGCAAGGAGATGACAACAAACGCTATAACCGACAGGGGAAGCGTACACCCACCAGTCTATTTGGAAGGAGACTGACCAATCAGCAATGTCAGCTGGTTCAGCCTCACAGAGCTAATAGGTGTGTATCCTGGCTGCTAGGCCAATACCGCTCACATGACCGCTTTGTGCCACAGTGCTAATACCTGAAGTGTTTTGACTGTCTAGCAGCCAGAACATGTGAAACCTAAAGTAAATATATGAAAAGTCATTACTGGTGTCCATGAAATGATAATACAAGTACATTTCCTGAAAAATGTCATGAAGTAAAGTGGAACATTCATGCATTTTACAGGAAATTTCCCAACATCCTCCTGATTCTAGGACAACAAATGAAACAGGGTTAGATTAAAGTGGGTCACATTTTGTCTTGGCCTAAGTGGGCCATGCTTGCTTGGCTTGTCCTGAGATTGTGCCTCTAAATGTTGATAGGTTTGCTCTGAAGTCCTCAGTGGATTTCACTTGTACTTTGTTCATTGTGAGTTGCTTTCGGTCTCTAAAAAAATGTAACATTTCCAATCAATCTCTTCAGTTTTCCAGGATTCAAATAAACATTGTACTGGTAAACTCATATGATTCAGTAGCTGCAGATTGTGTACTTTGTAAAGCAGGACACCAATATTGGCCCAGTATGGGGTAAACTGAAAGCATTATTGAAACATAAGCTGGTGCACACGTTGGCTTGTATTACAGAAATGTGGCAGATATTGCAGCAAACAGCCATTTGACTCCAAGTTCTTGTGGAATTTGTCACAGCGTGAAATGTTTATGCAATACATAAAATTGCATTACACTCCTTAAACACTGGCATTAAGTCACAATGTTTTTTCTCTACAAGTGAACTTATTGCTTTGTGGACATGGAACATCTGTTGTACCGCTCCATAGCTGATGCCTAAGGTTTTGGTTACAGCTGAACGGGTTCAATGTGTTCTGTGTTGAACTCAGGTCCCTACAGAATATTAATAGCACTGGACAAAGCATTGTGGTATTTTATTATTCACGTGAGAGAATGATTTGGGGGCAACAGTGCAATAAAGATTCCCAGAGTTTGTTTTTATTGAGGAGCAGAACATGCTGCTTTCATTTAATGTTGTGTTTCTGCTTAGCTTGTGGCTAGTGCACAATCCGAAATCAATGAGGGCATAACAGATGCTTTTAAAGAAAGAAATCATAAACGTATGCATTAAGAGACACATATGAACGGGTTCAGTAATCATGCTCTTGCAGTAGTAGTGGAGAATGATGATGCTGCTTAATATCATGTGCCATCACCAACTCTGCCCACATTGCATAACACTAAACTACAAAAATATATATATATAATCAAACAACAATGCTGAGATTTAAAATAAATAAATAAATAAATAAATGATGATTTAAACCAGGCATGTCAAACGCAAAACCCCAGTTGGGACAAAAAAATGAGTCTGAGATTGTGTTGGCTGCAAGAAAAATAAAAATTTTCTCCAGCTCCCAGTAATTCCCCATTCATATGTCTCCAGCCTCCGCAGTTTACCCCATCATGTCTCTCTCCCAGTATCCCCATGATTTGTCTCCAGCTCCCAGTATCCCCACCATGTCTCTCCAGCTCCCAGTATCCCCATCATATGTCTCCAGCTCCCAGTATTCCCATCATTTGCCTCCAGCTACCAGTATCCCCATCATATGTCTCCAGCTCCCAGTAATTCCCCATTCATATGTCTCCAGCCTCCGCAGTATACCCCATCATGTCTCTCTCCCAGTATCCCCATCATTTCTCCCCAGCTCCCAGTATCCCCATCATATGTCTCCAGCTCCCAGTATTCCCATCATTTGCCCCCAGCTACCAGTATCCCCACCATGTCTCCCCAGCTCCCAGTATACCTCATCATATGTCTCCAGCCTACCCAGTATTTTCCATCATTTCTTTCCACTTCTCAGTATTCCCCATTCATATGGCTCCAGCTTCCCAGTATTCACCATGCATATAGCTACAGATTCCCAGTATTCCCCATCATGTTTCTTCACCTCCCAGTATCCCCTTCATGTGTTTCCAGCTCCCAATATTCTTAATCATGTCTCCCCAGCTCCCAGTATCCCCCAGTATGTCTCTCCAGCTCTCCAGTGTTCCCCATTCATATGGATCCAGCTTCCCAGTATTCCCTATTCATATGGTTCCAGCTTTCTAGTATTCCCATCATACATCTCCAGCCTCCCCATCATGCATCTCCACCTCTCAGTATCCCCATCATGTGTCTACAACTCCCAATATTTTTAATCATGTCTCCCCAGCTCCATATATCCCCCATAATGTCTCTCCAGCTCCCAAGTATTCCCCATTCATATGGCTCCAGCTCCTAGTATCTCCATCATGGGTCTCCAGGTCTCCAGTATTCCCAACATACGTCTCCAGATACCCAGTATTCCCTATTCTAATGGCTTCAGCTCCCAAGTATGTGCCGTCATCCATCTCTTCTGTGTGACACTGGCCACAAAGCAATCTGTTTCCTGCTGTCGACCGATGCAGCAGTCATACAGGACAGCTGAAAAGAGCTTTGCTAGCAGCTATCCTGTTTAACTCCTGCGGTGGCTGATAGCAGGCCCTTTTTAACAATCGCCAGACTTCCCTGAGATAGGGTCGCAAAACAAAAGCGTTTAGGCCGCATGTAGCCTGCGAGTTTAACATGCCTGATTTAAACTGTGATAAAAGTTTTATATAAGTGAGTCCTAATTTAGAGAAGAGCCCAATATTGTATTCTTTATTTTTGTGGCTCCCTGATAATACTCTCAGGGGGCATGATCCAGATCTCTTTGCGTTTTCCGTATGTACAGAGGTCTGTAAGTCTGCAGGGAGGACGGGAGTGATGTCCCCTGTCCTTCCCCTCTCTTGTGCTGAGTTATGTGTCCAGAACCTCATAAGGTGCCACAAGGTATCTGCAGCGCCGTACCAAATACAACAACAAAATACAGTACAGACATACACGGCAGGGATAGGCAGCATAATGCATAATAAAATACAATATAAATATAAAAATATCACAAAACTACAATAAAGGTAAGCAAGCACAAAAAGCACAGGAGGGGAGGAGGGCAGTAAGAGGTTGAGAGGAGCCAACAGGTTTGGATGGGGTAAAAGGGCAGCAGAGGGTGCGGAGGGTGGGGTGAAAAAGGGAACAATTCTAGGATGGCGGGCCCTGCTCACTAATTGGGAGGGATAACCCTATAGAAGACATAAGGAGGGAGAAAGAAGTGGTTTGTTGGTGTGAACGGAGGAGAGGGGGAAAAGGAGAAGAAGGGATAGATGTAAGATGCAATGAGGATGCTAAGTGGAGGAGGGGAAGGCTAGCCTGAACAGGTGTGTTTTGAGTGAGCACTTGAAGACCTGCAATGTGGGGGAGAGTCTGACTGAAGAACGGAGGTCATACCAGTTCAGAGGCGCAGCACCAGAGAAGTCTTTGACACGGGTATGAGATGTGTTGATCAGTAGGTTGAAAAATTGGGCTAGATGGGAGCGGGCAGTGGGAGAGAGGTGTTTGGGAGGGAATGGGGTCCACAGGGCAGGTTTAGGGTGGTGAAGATATTAGTAGAGAGTGAATTTCATCACTTGTTGTAGAAAGAAGAAAACTCATGATGGTTGGGTGTGGGTGGGGGGGGGTGCAGAGTTGGAAAGAGATGGGGAAGCAGGGTGGAGGAGATATCATTTCTGATAAAGATAATTTTGGATGAGAAGTAGGAGGTAAAGTTGACATCTGAGATGAATGATGGGATGAAAGTTGGGGATGGATGAGAGGAAAGTGTTAAAGGTGGCAAAGAGGTGACAGGGGTGGATGCTTGTGAGATGATGAGAGATTTGAAGAAAATTTGCTTGGCTTGGGCAAGGGCGGAGCAGTAAGAGGAATTAAATGGATTTAATGTGAAAGAAGTCAGCAAGCGAGTGAGATTTTTACCAGGGGTGCTCGGCGATGTGGGAGCATTGTTTGAGGAAGTGCATAACCTGAGAGTGCCATGGCTGGGGGTTAGAGCAGTGAAGGGAGATGGAGGAAGGGGGGCAGGCAGAGAGGAGCAAGCCAGCACCGCTACCATGATAGTCACCTGCTCTGGTAAAGTGGGAGAAGGAGAGACCAGAGATGAACAGATCATGTATGGATGGGAGCTTGTTACAGATGGATCTTGCTTTCCAGAGAGCGCAGAAGAAGGGAAAAGTGAGGAGAGAGGAAATGTGGATGAGGTTGGCAGGGTGGGATGAGCAGGGAAGGGGGACAGGATTGGGGTGAGGGTGAGGGGATAGAATGGGAATGGGACAGGGAGGGGGGAGGGAGTGATCAGGGTTGCAGGGTTCAGGATAGTGAAGTTACAAGTCATGATGTGGGGGGATGAGAGAGGATGTCGAACAGAGAGGTCAAGGGGAGAGATGTGGAGGGCACCTGGGCAGTGAGATACAGTGGCTAGTCACAGTCTATACACTGCAGCTGACAGGTAGTCAGAGAACAATGAGACGGGCAAGTTAGGGAGGTTGAGTGATATGAATAGAGTAGAACAGCTCAGACCTAAGGGGAGGGCAAGGACACTGCGACAGACAAAAGGTGGAGTCAGTGAAGATCAGGGAAGTGAGACAAAGAGAAAAAAATTAGTGGGCAATTAATTAATGATGATGTTGGGGAATGGCTCAAGGCATGAGGAAGTCTGGATGCTTCCTGCATTGTAAGCTAGAGAAAATCAAAGGGAGAGGAATGGGATGGGTGTGAGATGTAGTGTCCTAACCAAGAGGAATAAAGAGAAGGAAGTAGAGTGTGGAAACCTAATCAAAGCAAAAGTATAGCAAGTAAGTTGCAGAAGTAGAATGTAAAGTAGACTGTATGAGTGAGTAAATGAAAAAAGTGAGGTGAAAGTAAAATGACAGTAAGAAATAATGTATGAGAATATAAATAGTAATAAGCAAAATGGGAGTAAGGTAATTAATAATTAATAAGAAGATAGGAAGTAAGTTTAGATCCGGAAATAATTATAGTAAATAAAATACATTTTTCCATAATTTTTTTTATAAATTATTTATTTTGTGTTGTCTTAATGCATTCACATTGCAATTGAATTACTTGCACTATTCATGACCATGACCACATATTATATATATATATATATATATATATAATATGTGGTCATGGTCATGAATAGTGCAAGTAATTCAATTGCAATGTGAATGCATTAAGACAACACAAAATAAATAATTTATAAAAAAAATTATGGAAAAATGTATTTTATTTACTATAATTATTTCCGGATCTAAACTTACTTCCTATCTTCTTATTAATTATTAATTACCTTACTCCCATTTTGCTTATTACTATTTATATTCTCATACATTATTTCTTACTGTCATTTTACTTTCACCTCACTTTTTTCATTTACTCACTCATACAGTCTACTTTACATTCTACTTCTGCAACTTACTTGCTATACTTTTGCTTTGATTAGGTTTCCACACTCTACTTCCTTCTCTTTATTCCTCTTGGTTAGGACACTACATCTCACACCCATCCCATTCCTCTCCCTTTGATTTTCTCTAGCTTACAATGCAGGAAGCATCCAGACTTCCTCATGCCTTGAGCCATTCCCCAACATCATCATTAATTAATTGCCCACTAATTTTTTTCTCTTTGTCTCACTTCCCTGATCTTCACTGACTCCACCTTTTGTCTGTCGCAGTGTCCTTGCCCTCCCCTTAGGTCTGAGCTGTTCTACTCTATTCATATCACTCAACCTCCCTAACTTGCCCGTCTCATTGTTCTCTGACTACCTGTCAGCTGCAGTGTATAGACTGTGACTAGCCACTGTATCTCACTGCCCAGGTGCCCTCCACATCTCTCCCCTTGACCTCTCTGTTCGACATCCTCTCTCATCCCCCCACATCATGACTTGTAACTTCACTATCCTGAACCCTGCAACCCTGATCACTCCCTCCCCCCTCACATATACACAAGAAAATTCATAGATGACCTCTTTATACTTTGGGGAGGTACCTCTGTTGAATATACGTACACACATACACACACACACACACACACACACACACACGAATAACACAAACACACACACAAGAAGAATAATGCTGTTTTAAAGGCAAAGGGCGGTCACAACAAATATTGATTTGATTTAGATTTCTTTTTTGTTCATTCAGTTTTCTTTTTTAATGGTAAAAATAAACTATTAACACTTCAATTTCTTCCTTTTTTTTACTTCTTTCTTTTATTTTAGCATTTGTCCCACACCTGCAATAGCAGAAGAGGAGCAGAGCATCAAGAGCTCCCAAGGAAGAGAGGGAGCTGAGAAAAGGGCAACAAGCGACTGAAGGAGAAGGGAGAGGCTGCAGCAAAGAGCCAGAAGAGGCTGAAGAGGAGGTGGAAGATCTGGGTAGCGTGGAAGCGGTGGCTTCCATGCCAAGAAGAAGACAGCAAAGGAGGCATTGGAAAGCCGTGCAAAAGAGCTCCACTTGGCCTCCACTGTCTCCTGCACAGAAAAGTATCTGCAGTTTCCCCTGGTCACCCAAGGGTGCTACTCCACTACACTGTTGGGCAACGAGCGTAACACTGTGGTTCTGGTAAGTGAACCCAGGTCCCCTAGGCAACAAGCACTTTCCCTGCCCAGGAGTGACCATACTTCATGCCTGTATCTTATCCCCTCCCCAGGCAATGAGCAGTTGACATCCCACTGTGGCCCTTTGTACCCCTCCCTTAGCACAGCAGTCTAGCCGTGGCTGATGCGGTACTTCTCCCCACAGCTGCCAATGTTATCCTTTTGTCCAGGCTTAGACTGAGGCCTCCACTTCACTTGAGCTCCAGGGATCTGGCTCCATGGGAGAAGGGATGCTCCCCCCCACCAGAGGGCACTATACCCTATTAGGTTAGTGAGGCATTAGGTTTCTGTAATACAGGGCAGTAGGCCCTATAGAGAGAGGCTGTTTTTATTTAGCGGGTGCTAGGCCCTGAGGTGGTTAGAGGGCGCTAGGCCCTGGTTAGGGTAGTGACAGGAGGGCACATGACGGAGGACAGGTTGTGGTACTCAGGAGGTAATTAGTAAAGCGTTGCATCTGGAACAGGGAGTAAGACAACACGTCTTCTTCATCGCGGTTCTACAGGATTGAGTAGGAACCTCTGGGGTGAGCGCAACCTGGGTCTGTTCACATTCTAGGCTGCTGAGATACTGCCTGTTATACAAGGAGGGTGGAAAAGTGAGCCATTTTCCCTTTCATTAATAGTCCTTCTACAATGATGCTTTTTTTCTTCTTGTTCCTTTTTCTCTGGGATCTTTTGATTCAATGACCTCCAACTCACCAGACCTCATAGGAGTCATATGCCACTTTCTCTCTAGTCTTTGCATGACAAAGCCATTCATTACCGACTTCATTCTTCTTTTGTTTGACACACCCTTTCCTCACCTGCTTGAGTCCATTATATATTACCCATCACTGATTATGGGACAGATCCAGAGCTATGTATGATTGCATTTGTACGCTTGCCGCTTGCGTATCTTAAACTTTTTGTATGTACTGCGCATGCGCGTGTCAGATGTTAGTCGTTGTAACTCTGATCGTACGTATCACCATCGTAAACACGTGCGAAGGGGCTGGTCATCCTTATGGCGGCCGGAAATATGCTTTGTAGGTGGAGGGAGGCATTTAAATTATACAGTATGGGCCGGGTTAGGCTGTTACAAGTGACAATCGTATGACCATACTTACGCTTGGAAAAGTCAATGAAAGGTTTGGTAGTTGTAAATCAAGTAAATTACGTGCGACTGAGGGTAGTGCCCGGGAGAGTGCACAGTACTTACGATTGCGTACAGAGATTGTGCATAAACTGCACTTAGGTCTGGATATGGCCCTATGTGTGTGCCTTGTAACGGCTGTGGTATTGGGAAATTGGACATGTCTATAGGGTTGCATCCCTTTCCATCCCTCCAGGAATCTGGTAAAGAGCTGGGGTTTCTTCCAGATAAAACAATTCTTGCAGGGTCTCGGGAGTAAGCAACTCTTTCTCCTTTGAAGATTTATGTGAATACTCTCAAATGCTCAAGTAATAAATGTCATGTTTAACGTTTCTGTCGCGCAATTCAAAAGTAATATGATTTTATATTAATTATTTTGTGGTTCCAGGAAGCCCAAATACCAAATCTAGGTTTATTTATTTATTCTTGTTACTGTTGATTGGTTGTGTGTATCCATGCATCCATGTGAGCGTTTAGGTAACCACTTTTATCTCTTGCACAGACTCGGACCCGTCCTTAATACTTCTAGATTAGTCGTCAGTGCGTCTACACTGTATATTGTAATAAAAAGCCCACTTGCAAGAGCAACTCAAATACTCCCCTCCCCCGTCAGAAAGTGTTGGAAGTGTCAATTCTCGGAAACTTGTTTCAAGTGTATTGTGTTCTGAACGGTTTGCCAGGATGTTTCCTTATCTAAGGGCCGGATCCAGAGTTGCGTTCGTCACCCCACTGCCACACGCAGAGGGCATAAGTGGGAGGGTTTAAGGGGAGGGAGTTAGTTCTGTACGGTAGATATTCCAAGGAAAGGGGCAGGGCTTCCCTTCCTCAGGGGGAGAAACATATAAATGGTACAGTGTGGGTGGGATTAGGTAGTTATGGGCGGATCAGCGGTCAGACGAACCACTGATCCGATCACGTGACTTAAGGCAGCCCTAAGGCACAAGAGAGGGGAATAACAGGGGGAGTTCACTGACAGACCCCGCATGTATGGAAAGCATACAGGTTCTAAGTGCATGGAAAGTGGCTACTTAATCCTAAATCTGGATCCAGTTCAAAGAAATATAATTTGACAGTATAAAAAAATCACTTCGACCATTACTTGGACCCCTGCCCCCATCTATCTGGTGCATACACAACATGATGGCTGGCCTGTGGGGCGTAGAACAGTCAGGTTTCCACACAGAGGCCAGTTTGATCAGCATCAATTAAAGGAAGGAGGGGTCTGCTAGGCTGAGAGTTAACTGGTCCTCTAAGTAGGAAAATTACCCATATATGGACCCTATAATTATATATAGCTAATTGCAGGAGGTTTGCAGTCACTGGGCCAGATTCAATTGCCGGCGGTATTTTAAAAAATATTGCGTCGGAAAAAATACGACACCTTTGGCGCCAATTGATCGATAAAAATTTGTATATTCAATTTTTTTTAACGCTGCACAAAAAAAGCAGGCAGCGAAGAGGAAATTTAACGGGGAAAAAAAAACCTTTTTTAAACGTCGCAAAACACTTCCTGCTAGCAGGAAATGCCCGGCGCCAATGACAGGTTATTGGCCAGTGTCTGAAATATCGTTCTCACTATATTTCAGACACTGGCCAATAACCTGTCATTAGCGCCGGGCATTTCCTGCTAGCAGGAAGTGATTTGCGACGTTTAAAAAAGGTTTTTTTTTTTATCCCCGTTAAATTTCCCCTTCGCTGCCTGCTCTTTTTGCGCAGCGTTAAAAAAAATTGAATATGCAAATTTTTATCAATCAATTGCCGGCGAAGGCGTCATATTTTTTCCGATGCAATATTTTTTTAAATACCACCGGCAATTGAATCTGGCCCAGTGATGTGTAGTAGGTCATGTTATAAATCAGTCCTTGGGCCAGATTTACTAAGCTGTGGGTTTGGAAAAATATATACAAAAGGCCACTCCCCAAATCTGGTCTACTGAGGTATTGTAGTCTGATCTTCAGAGCAATTTGTTGTAGGCCAGGGATTCCCAAACTCTGTCCTCAGGGAGCTCTGACAGTGCAAGTTTTCTAAGTCTCCTTTCTGGAGCACTGGTGTGTTCATTACAAACTGACCAATGGCGTATTTTTAACGCTAAAAAATAATTGAATACCCAAAAAAAATATCGGCCGTAATTTTGCTAAAAATAGCATTAAAAATACGCCGCCGAATGATTTTACCCTAATTGAATCAGGCCCACTATTTCTTCCTAGTCACTTGGAAAAATATCTTACTGATGTTATTGGTTGTTTGTTAGTTTGTTTCTTAGAAGTTATATGTAAAGTCTTCATATAGTTTCCATACTAAGGATGACAAAACAAAAATACATTGATGAGGCAGAGATCCCATAGCAGAGCTGCACACACATCATACAGAATGCATGTAGCGTGGGAAAGTCTCCATCTGTGCCCTGCAAGGCCCCGCTCATAGATCTCATTGGGGATTTACACAGGAACTCGAGCACAAATGAAGAAAGGCTTTAATTTTCTCAGAATCAAAGGTGAAATAACAAAAATATAAGGTTGTCTGGTAAAAGGCAGGAGACACCACACAGGCAAATGCTAGAAGATTAACCTAATAAAGACGAAACAAGCTGTCAATGAAATCATAAAGTAAATGCTAATGATATATAAATAAATGTGTGAGTGTGAGCGTGTAGGGTATATTAAAAGGGCTTTACTAGATGTAATGTAAGAAGACAATTTAACTGAATGTCTTTTAACAATTTCACTTGCACTCTGTAATCCACAATATTTAACAAATAATAACATGCTGGGAATCCATTGAGATACAATCCATTGAGACCACCACACATCATAATCCCACCTTTTCCACATTCAAAATACAATCCCACAGATTTACTGGCCAGTAACCTGATTCACTTAGAGAATAGTCCCACTTGTCAACAGCATATTTCTGTATTGTGTATTTGTGTGTTTGTGTGTGTGTGTTTGTGTGTGTATTTGTGTGTGTGTGTGTTTGTGTATTTGTGTGTGTAAATCTATTAATGACAGTCACAGACATTGTAGGTATTTGTGCAGAGTAAAATATATACCAGTCATTAATATTCAATAAATAATGACCAGCCTCTTCCACCTTACAATCATAACACTAGTACTGGTGTCACTGCTAGATTAATGCATACTGTGACGACCCGATGCCAGATCATCACAGGATCCTAATTCGTGTGTGTGTGTGTGTGTGTGAGAGAGGAAGCCATTCCCAATGCACACAAGGGATTTCCAACCTTAAACCAAGCCCTTTCTGTACAGTTACCTTATCTCTCCCCTCCCTCCATGTGCACCTAATGTTCACATCCAGCTCCTTCTCATCCTGCTGCTGGAAAAGCATCCCATTACGGAAATTTGGATCTGTAGAATCCTGATCAGTAATGTAATGTCGTAAACCGAACATGCGGACTCGCAAAAGGCTGACACTTTCTGCTCCTTGCAAACAGAAAACGCTTTCAACAGTCATTTATATCTTGAAGTTGTTGCAGCCGGGTGTACGGGAAATTTGGAGGAGACTTTCCCATAAAAACAGTAAAAAACTCTTAGAAACTTTTTAGAAGTACAGTTAGCCAAAAGCTCATTTTCGTCTGACTCTAAAAATAGCTATATCGGAAACGCTGCTGCAGACCTGTCGCACACGCTGCAGACCTGCCACACCAACCGGAGAAGTGAGTAACACTCTCTGGGGTGTTTTAGGGTTAGGCTGCAGTAAAGGGAGGGTTAGGCTTAGGGTAATCAAAGGGGAGGGTTAGAGTAATGGAAGGAATGTCTTACGATCAGTCTGCAGGGAGGGGAATCTTAGGGTTAGGCAGCGGGGAAGGGAGTCTTAGGGTTAGGCTGCGGGAAAGGGAGTTTTAGGGTTAGGCTGCGGGAAAGGGAGGGTTAGGGTAATGAAAGGAGAGAGATAGGGTAAGGATTAGGGTTAAGGGTTGGGGTTACATTAATGCTCACCATTCGCAGCAGTGTCTTCTGTCTTCCGTGGATCGATTGCTTCTCCTCTGCAAGTCAGAAGCAATTTCCCAGCCAGTTCGCAACTGGCTGGGAGAAAATGGCCCTTTCAAAAAAGGCTTCTTGACATCGGCGACCCGCGTGCCTTGAAAAATCAGTTTCTAAAACAAACAATTTTGTCAATTTTCAATAGAAAATCATAGTTGATTCGCTGTGATGTAGAATAATTTCCATGGAACACAGTGTCTGCAGCTCCCTTATTGTGTGTAGTTCAGATTAATGAATAGCGCCATCAACCTCTGTAAAGACATTTTCTGGACCTTATCCTGACTCAAACACTGAAAAAGACGCATCTTGTTTCTGGGAAAATAACACACAAATAATGAGAGTTTAGGAGTACTTCACATGCAAACACAAGTGCATTTCTGGATCGCTATGCAAGTGCGACGGGTTCCATCCAGCTACATGACAGTCAGGTACAGACACGTGCTGTTAGCAATCCAAATGCTGGTTAGGTGATGCCTAGTGTGAGTCAGCGGGCGCATGTCTCAGTCTGGATCAGACCCTTGACAGTACGTTCAGTTAAATAAACAGACTAAAGGGGATCCCAAAGACATATATTGTGTTCTCTCCTCTCAGCAAACCATAAGGTGGGCTGGTAAGCAGTTGGCTGAAGGAGGCAGTGCAGTGTGCCACCCAGCTGGATGTGTTCCATGCCACCTCCATGATGCACACTTCTGTCCTGTAATGGATTCCGCCATGCCACCTACCTGAGTTATATGCACATATATTTCTTAGCATTCCTCAGACCACGACACATTCAATGAATGCTATAAAGGCTTCTATGGCCCATATGTGCCAACACCAACTCGTTCATCAATACTGTTTTTATTAATATTAATATTATTATTTACATTTGTTACTATTATTCAAATGCACATAAAATATAATTTTTTTTATACAAAATTGGTAACTTTTTTAATCCATGTAACATTTGAGGTGAGCTGTAATATATTAGCTTTACATACAAATGAAATATATTTTATCTTCATATCACCAATTAAGAATGCATTTATTGGCTCATTATGTTGTTTTGCTTGGTTTTAACATATCATTTATATTGAATAAAATTTTTTTTTCCATCAATAGTTTTTTATTGACGTTTATAAACAATGAGGCAGAGGGTACAGAAAAGAAAAGGAGGAGGGGAAAAACATAGGGGAATTGGATATACAGTACAATGGTGATGTAATATTTACAGAGTCAAACAATAAAACTACAGTAGTGCTACTTAATATGAGTAAGTAACCGTAAATATAGCTAGTAGGAAATAGAGCAGCATCACTAGTAGACTTGGTAGAGAGACTGCATCTTAGCGCCATACACCCGGGTATTTCATCTTGTGGCAGCAGCGTCTCATACCATTGCTTCTTGGTATGACATTCTGATCCTTTTTGTTTTACTGATTTTTTGGTAACGTTTTAATAAATGTTATTTTTTTTTATTTTCATATCTATTGTCTTTTGGAGGAATAACCCAACATATGAATGACCACCAGCGGCATCATTGATGTTTTTTTAAGAGACTTCTTTTATTCTGTTAGAGCTATTATAGATCATTTTAGGTATTTTAAGGATTTGATTGTTACTATACTGACATTCCCCCCCTCTGTGTTGGTTATCCCAGCGCCTGAAACCGCCACTATACTTTCTACATAAAGAGATACCTTTGGCTGCTGAGATAAATTTGTGCCAGGCAAACCATTTAATAATAGGAGATAGTAGAGGTAAGGTAGAAGAAGAGTAAGGTGTGCCTTCTGTCTCCATCGGGAAATTATAGTGGATCTTAGAGATTATTTTTAGCTAAAGAAGGAGTGTCACAGATCGCTGTGGCCAGCACCGCACTTACCCGCTCCGGCCAGACGCAGCTCTCTCCCGGCGGTCCCGCGGCCCAGGGTCACGGAGACTGCCACTAGCATAGTGACAGTCTCCTATACTCACCAGCTTGGAACACCTCATCCTCTGCCGGCGTCCCACATGTATTCTGGCGCCAAGCGCTGCAGGAGCTCCGGTCCGTGGGCGCCGCCATCTTGCCTATAACTCACGTGACTCTGAATCACCAATGGAGTCCTTTGCTTCAGTCCTCCAGCCAATTGGCACGCAGGGCGTGCTATTTATACACTGAGGACCTTACCATTGTAGCCAGAACAACTTGTTCATCCAAGGTGCCTGGTTCTCCTGTGATCCTGCTATCCTGTGCTTGTGATCCTGGTAATCCTGATCCTGCTATCCTGTGCTGGTGATCCTAAACCTATCTAGTCCGGTCCTGCTTGAACTCCAGTCCGGTCCTGCCTGTACTCCAGTCTGGTCCTGCCTGCACTCCAGCTATCTCAAGTTATCTGCTCCAGCTGACTCTCACCATCCGGTCCAGCTATCCCTCGCCATCTACTCCAGCTGACTCTCACCACCCGGTCCAGCTGCCTCGAGCCATCCGGTTAGCTATCTCTAGCCTTCAAGCTGACTTTAACATTGCGGCTTCAGGTCAAGCTGACTTTAACATTGCAGTTCAGCTTATCCAAGCCTTCCAGATCTGCTTGCCTAACATTCAGCTCAACCAAGACTCTTGAACTGTACTTTACCTATTTTATTGTATATGAAAAAGTCAACCATTAAACCTGCCAGCTTCTATTTCCAACCCGCTCAGTCGTCTTTGCCCCTGAATCCCGTGACAGGTCCACAAACCTCTGACACAGAGTTTCTCCAGTTTTGAGCTATAGCAGCTCTAGTTGCGATACAAATGTGGCCCAAAACATATCTGGCTATCAGGGGAAAAAATAAAACAGAGCTATATCTGGAAGGGGGGATATTTCCAATTTAAGAACCTTATTGGCCAAACTAAAAATTGAAGTTCAGAGAGGTATTTCCAGAATATGTGAAAAATATCACCAATTTCATTGCAGCCATGTCAAGGTATTTTGACTGAGTTGGCCAAATTTTGTGAAGTTTAAGAATAAAAAATATTTTTACATTTCCATCAGATGTTTACCTAACCTTTAGCAGAATTTTTACATTTTTAGTATCATTTATTTATAAGGTGCCACAAGGTTCCATACGGTGCCACAAAGCTCTGTACAAAATATAACAACAAAATACAGTATAGACATAAAGCGTAGGGATGGACAGCATAGTAAATAACAAAATATAAATATAAAAATATCACAAAAATACAATAAAGTATTAGGGGGATAGAGTGCAGTGAGAGGTTGAAAGGGAGCCACCAGGTTGGGATGGGGTAAAAGGATACGAAGTATGGGGGGAGTGATGGAGGGCCCCTGTCACGTGAGCTAACACACTATGTGGAAGGGATGGACTTACAGAAGACATAAGGAGAGGGAAGGAAGGCATTACAATACAGACCAAGACATTTTCTTCTAGGAATGACTAATATGATACTAATGCAGGTCACTGACATCATGAGTGGCATCTGTGCTCCCTGATTGTTTTTTGTTGTTGTTTTGTTATTTTTTTTTTTTATATTTTCAATTAGTTTTTGTAACTTTCATGGTGAAATTTATGGACTGGATCCAAACATTTTCAAGACAGTAATTTTTCACTCTTAAGGAGCAGAAAATGACCACATTTTGCGATCCTGCACATTTAGGCTTCTGTAACAGAGTAAAATGGACAAGCAGAAGAAGGAAAGTGAAGGGCAGCACAGAGAGGAGGGAGAGCAGAGTACAGAACAGGGACAGTAGGAGAGTTTGTTACAAGGTCATTTGACTTTATTATAAGTCGATATATTTAGGTCGCCCTTATGAATGGGGTACTATGGTGATCATGTCACAAACCGCGGTACTTACCGCATTAGGAGGCGTGCTCAGCTGCTCTTGCCGGACATGTCTGTGCTTCCCCTCCATAGGGGTGCCACTCTCAGCCTGTAGGGGCCTCCTGTCCTGTTCTTTAAGGCTCTCAAGGGTTAGATTCTGGTACCAGCCGGCGGCGTCCTCCAATGCATGGGCGCTGCTATCTTGGAAATCCCCACATGTACAAAGCTGATCAACTAGACCCTGCCACTAGCAGTCATGTGACCGAAACCACAACTCCATGCTGGGAGCAAGCTATATAAACCCTGAGTACCATAAATACAGTGCCAGAAAAACTTGTGAACTTTGCCTGTTACCTGGCTTCAGTGGTTTACTATTGGAATCCTCCAGTGTGCAAATGCAGACTGCAATCTCTTTCAACTTCAGTTTGCAGCACCTGCTGCCCCTGGCCTGTAACTGCGTCTCTTCAGTTTACTACACCTGCTGCCTGCAGATCATTGTAACTGCTACAGACTCCAGCACATTCCAGCTGCTGTGTTCAGCACCAATCTCTCTTGTTGAAATTGCTCCAAATCCTATCTCCAGTCATCTGTAATTGCTCCATGTTTCAATTACTCTAAGTCCTGTCTTCAGTGTAGTCTGCATTTACTCAGTATTGCAAATGGTCAGTGTCTCACCTGCTTCCAATCAAGTCCAGTCTTGTCTACAATTGCTCTGTGTGTCAATTGCTTCCAGTCCAGTCTGCAATTGCTCAGTGTCTCAAATGCTTCCAGTCCAGTCCAGTCCTGTCCAGTCTGCAATTGCTCCATGACTCAATTGCTTCAATCCTGTCTTCTGTCTGTCACTGCTTAGTCCATGAGCAAAACTACTTGAAACCACCAAGCTTCTATTACAAAACTGACCACTCTACATGCCCTAGGGAACCCAGAATGGATACCCAACCCGGTCACTCCGTGAAAACATGTATCTGTTGACCTGGTATACCTGGTCATGGAGGAGCTGGTAAAAACAGATGCATGAAGGAATCAGCTGGAGACTGGAAACCACAACAACTGGCACCTTAATCACCCAGACGCAGTCCTATAAACCAGACTGATGCTGGTGAGTAATCAGGGAGGTAGACTCTCACAGCAGCTTCTAAGGGCAAGTCACGAAAATGTCCATAATTCCAGGCAAGAAAGTCAAGAATTGCCCCATGGGGAAAACAGGATACTAAAAGTCCACATAGTGTAACAGTCAAGGATTATGTTTTATATCAACTTAAATGCACATTAAATAACAATTACAACCATGAAACATCAGAGGCAGTTTGGTAAAAACTTTTGTCTGGCGAATGCATGGGTGGAATTTTATTCATTGTGACTTTGGTCAGTATGCAGGCTACCAAAAAGGGACCTTATCCCAATTGATAACATTGGTCCTGTGACAATGGGCTGGATCCAGACTTAAGAAAGAGCTTGAAATTAGAGAGGAAAGTTACTCCTGGGCTAAACCATGTTGATTGCAGGGGAGTCATATTTCATCTGTTGCAAACAGTATTAGAGTTGAGAGGTGATGTTTCCCAGCCCAAGTCTAAATAACAGTGTAATAGTAACGCTGGTCAGTATCTGTTTGCAGTAAGCAATTAAAAGATATATCCCTGCATGCAAAGAATATAATTAACTGGGCTTCCCCTGAAATCAACATGGTTTTGCCCAGGAGTAAAGCTGGGCACACACTAGAGCGATTATCGGCCCAAACGCACGATTATCTTGGATTGGGCCAAAAATCGCTCAAGTGTGTGGTGCAGATTTATTTGGCAATTTAAGATAAAACGTTTAAAAAACGCTCGCCCGCGATTATCGCATCTTATGGGAATCTTAAATGATTATCGGTTATCGTTAGAAAAATAATGCCGTGTGTGGGCATTTTCGATAATCATTTAAGATTTCCATAGGAAGACACGCGCTGACAGGCTGCAGCGCTATGTCCTCTCTCCCTGTGTCTGGCTATATAGCGCTATATAGCCAGACACAGGGAGAGAGGACATAGCGCTGCAGCCTGTCAGCGTGCGTTTTCCTATGGAAATCTTAAATGATTATCGAAAATGCCCACACACGGCATTATTTTTCTAACGATAACCGATAATCATTTAAGATTCCCATAAGATGCGATAATCGCAGGCGAGCGTTTTTTAAACGTTTTATCTTAAATTGCCAAATAAATCTGCACCACACACTTGAGCGATTTTTGGCCCAATCCAAGATAATCGTGCGTTTGGGCCGATAATCGCTCTAGTGTGTGCCCAGCTTTA
>WWET01000250.1:593360-606605 GCA_011038615.1 Limnodynastes dumerilii | reverse complement strand
TTACACCCCCACCATGCCCATTACCATTACACTCAACCCCCACATGCTATAACCACACATTACCCCTACCTCCACATGCTATAACCTCACATTACCCCCACCTCCCATGCTATAACCTTACATTACCCCCCTTGCATACTATAACTACACATTACCCCCCCTCTCCCTCATATGCTATAATTACATTACTCCTCCCTCACATACTATAATTACACATTACCCCACCTCTCCCTCATATGCTATAATTACATTACTCCCCCCTCACATACTATAATTAAACATTACCTCCCCACACACACATACTATAACCTCACATTACCCCCTCTCCCCCTCATACTTTAACCCCCAAAAAGCCTTTATAAGTCTCTTACCTGTTTTGTCTTGTTCCTCACCCTCCGTCCTCTGCGGCGCCTCTTCTTCTGCATGACGCTGACGTCAGCGTCACACAGCGTCAGTGTCGGCGGTATACAAACACAGTGCCCGGACCATTGCGTCCAGGTTCTCTGTATGTGTCAGCAACCGTGAGTTAAGTTACAAATTCCTACATCCATATATTACAAGAAGCTTACATTATTCTTTTTCTGTAAAGTGCAGTATGAAAAAAAGCATAACCAAAACCTGTCTTATTTTACACAGCTTACTGTTTTATGACTCAACAGATTAAATATACCTTTAGTTATAAATAAACAGACATTTCCATCTGGACTGACAAACCGATGCCAAACGTAAGCCACAAGCAACATATTAAATGCAGAAATCTGGGATTCTAATTATAACACTGGCACACTAGTTCTCACATCAACCTGAATGCAACATATAAAAGTGGAATCCTGTTACATCATTATATTTCTAGTGTCCCTTCAGGCCAGCGGTCATGACAAATCACATGATCATAATAAGAGATTTTGTATGGATAGAACTCCTACAAAGATATAGGTCTGGATTCACAGTTACGTAGTTTTGATCTTACAAATTTTGTTTCAAGAATTGAGCTACTATGCATGCGTAGTCGCTTATTTATGCAATCTATGTACCATTTCTGTACGTAGATTGCATAAGCGCAGTCATAGATATCGTAAATAAGCCGCTACGCATGCGTAGTAGCTCAAATCTTAAAACAACGTCCGTAAGACAAAAACTACGTAACTGTGAATCCGGACCATTGTCTTGTGTATCAAAGGAAGCTTGCAAGACATGCAAAACAGATCTTTGGTGTGTGTTATTAGAAGCTGTGACGCTGAAAGCAATCTGCCCTTTGTTCCCTATTCTTTATTGGCGCTGAAAATGATTCTGGAAAGCCTGGCAAATCTTTGTGTCGGACATATACTATATATAGACAAAATTCAGCTGCAAACTGTTGGACCCTATATTACTCATATGCACAGGCAGAGACAACTGTGTTCATTGTTTACACCTGTTTGGTGTTACATTAATTCAGTGTTGGCACAGATGATCAGTCTTTTGTTCAGACCATTTTTAAACATTAACTTGGCCTAGCTTAACCTAGCTCAATCTGCTCGACACTGCTTGTATCAGTCAGTGCTGACAGATATCATTTATGTGAAAATATCAATAACGTCATTAAAATGTATTTTTTTTGTCCTGTTTTGTTCTTTACTAGGGGAAGATTTGTTACTATTTTAATCTAGCTATGAAATTAAGTGATGGTGCATAATGTTTTATATGGGAGTTATTGTTATTCATTTCTTTTTTTTTACCTATTTTTTTTTTTCATTATTTCCATCTGTTTGACTATTCTATTCCAGTTAAGGATTTTTATAAGAAGCAAGCTTCTCCCCTGAACCACATCTTATTGGATAGAACACTGGTGTGAGAGACAAGTTTTTTGGAGGTGTCAACTGCACTCCTAGGCGTTCAGATACAATTTGGCTCCTACGTAAGTTACATAAGTACCTAGTTAGGGATTATTTATTTTACCATGCTTACGTCAGGGCAGTTTATAGGATTTATGATTAGATTATTTAAATAATTAATATTGATTTCTTTGTTATTATATCTTATTTTATCCTATTTTTGGACATTAATAAAGGTTTATGATAATTAATGACATTATATGTGGTGCAAGCAGAAGTCACATAAATGGATTGGTTTTCTCTGTGAATGTTGTTTAGGATTGCTTTTACTTTCATATAAACATTACATACTGATCCCTCTATTTTTGTTGTGGACCAAAAGTTTTGGAAGAATTACAGCAGTAGCATTTAGCGTGGGGTAAAGTATCTATCTTTCTCATTTACATAGTAAACAAGGTGTTTATTATTTTATACAGAGCACTGAGCACTTTTACCATCCAAGCTGACTGGTCCATTGTGTGATTATATAGCACTTTCCCTTATGTATAAATCCCTAAAATCCTTTAGAGTGTAAGCCTGTGGCAGGGCCCTCTTACCTACCCAGTTTGTCTGTTACCACCCAGTCCTGTTATAATTATTGTTAAAATTGTAAAGCGCTACGTAATCTGATGGCGCTATATAAAAACCTGTTAATTAATAAATAAATACTTCAGAAATAACAAATTTAGACCTTATTCTTCACAAACAAGTCATGCTTTTAAAATGATTAAAGTTCTATAAGGAGAAACTGAACTACTCATATGTGGAGAAAAAGATGAAATGCTTACATAATTATTTATCTCCTATACTAGCAGCAATGGTAGAGAAGTATTTATGAGCATTTAAATAAGAATTACATGCAAATGAGGTATTTAGGCATATTTTATAAAGTCTGAATGTAGCAGGTTAGCCAATATTCCTCTAACTGCACTGTAACTTTGTGTTCTGGGCATGTGCAGTTTACCCATTCTGGAAATTCAGCTTCTTCATGTACTTAACCATTAAAATGACTGCATGTGAACGCAACAATATGTCCTACAAATTCTAAACTTTAAATATTTTATGCACAGACCTCAGTCTCAATGAAAAGCACTTTACAAACGATATAAGTATGCTGTACTTGAGGATCTACATGCAATAAATAACATACATAAATACATGAGTTTACAATATGTGACTTTAAATGGTGTGACGGAGTATTTCTCCGTTTTCTACACAGATTCTACAGTCAGAGTGCATCTAGCTCTAATATATTCCAAGGGCATAGAAGATTAAATTACTATCCGGTACTAAGTACGGGCTAGATAGAGAAGCCAACAGTACAGTAAATTTAAGTGAATCTGGCTATCTCCCCAAAAACGACATAGTAAAACGATACTGCTTTCTTTCGTTTTTTCAGCTGGATCTTTCGTTACATGAACCATTTTATTTTGGTTTCTTATTTTTTTCATAAATCTTTAAACCAGTTAAAAGAACGGCTTCCAAATCTTAACATGAAGCTGCTTTATTTTGTTTTTGTATTCTGTCATCCTGGCACTTTTTTTGCCAATCCTAACCTCCTGTTGGATAAGTTTCTACTGCTGATGCCAACTACAAGAATAAAATAAGACACAGGTCCAACTTTGATTTCACTGGTGAAGAAGACTTCTTTTCACTAGATTCAAATCCTAAGGGATACAAACCTAACCTCGGAGGAAGAAAACTCAATGGAAACCTCTTACGTTCTGTAATGTTATTAGGCAGCTTTAAGTTCAGGGCAGTGTATATTAGCAAAATTTGGAGATTTGCCTGTCCAGATGTTCTACTTAAGAATCTGGCTCCGTCCTTTCTTTTCTCACCGCTTTCCTCGGGATTGTTTAAAGCTCATTAAGAATTACTTTGCTGTCCATTCAAAGTAACTTGTAAAATACAGTTATTATCTAGCGATACCAATTAATTTAACAGGCGCATTACATACACTATCATGATGATCGCAGCAGTTAAAAGCCTCAGGAATAATTTAATAGCACTAGATGTTAGTCACATGATAATCATATCAATTTCCTTGGCTTTGGAGTTGGGACTACTAAATTTTTCAGCACTTGGAAACTTAACGAGCTCTTTTTCATTGAAACCCTTCATAATCTCAGGGAAATGTTTATATAATTACACTTTCTTTCCAGGTTTCTATAGTTTGATATACTATTACACAGCTGCAAAGGCTTTATTGTTAACCCTGATTTTGTCATGTCATTTAATAGCTGATTAGTTGTCACTTTGCTAATGTTACACACAGAAAAAAAGGATATTTAATAATTAAAACTGACAATGATTCATTACTGTGACTGACACTAATAAAAATAGACAAGTTAATTTATATTGTTTTTCATATCCTTTATTCAGAATAACCAAAGAATAGCATTAGTAATTTTACATTTTTCCTGCCTTAATAATCAGTGTCTGCTTTTCCTAATTTGTTTCAATATGAATCTATTTGTTTTAAAAAAGACCTCAAACCTACATGACTAATACTAGATATCTAAAAATCTTCTCTAGTTTCTGATTATCACTTGGCCATTTTTTATATGTCAGATGCATATATACTATAGTCCATTTAAGTATGTTTGACTACAATAAGATAATTATCCTACTTTTAATTTCACATTTTTACTTAGGTTTCAGATATCAAGTGTGTCTTTGGTAAATTTAACTATCTGTAAAATCCACCACTTCCATCAGTGTCCAAGATCTTGCATTGTTTTTTAAAGACAAGAGTGATAAGATCAGACAGGAATTGTCAACCTTCTCCTCAACTAAGATACTGCTCAACACCTTTCCTCTGGCACCATGGGGTAGATCCAGAACTACGTTTGCCGTACGTTTATTCGCGTGGCGTATTTTCGTGTGCGTATATTCTATACACTCACCTAGAAACACCCCTTGAACGTACGTATTTTGTCAAGATACACTTTCCAAACTCTACATTAACTTTTGCCAACGTAACCGCAGTGATACGCACACGTACATATGGGCAACACGAATTTACGCTGCTAAGCACGCCCATACTGTACACTTTAAATACAAACCCCCGCCTACTTAACATATTTCAGACGTATTTTGGACTCACATAAAATTGGCATGCCCATACGTAAGTATTTAGGTGACACATACGTGAATGGCCCATACGTTCACAATTACGCTACGTTACTGTACGTATTTTCTATGGTGCGCATGCGCAGTACTTACCAAAAGGTGATTTTACGCCTCCGCCATGCGTAAATTCGCTCACAAGCGTTGTTCTGGATCTGGCCCCATGTCCTCAATTCAACTCACATACAGGAGTGGATTTACGCCTAAGAAGCAAAGGCTTCTTAGGTGCGTAAATGGTCGATTTTGGCCACTGGGCATGTGTAGTCATTGTGATTATGCAATCTACGTAGCCCTTAGACACATAGATAAACTACATGTGGTTTTTAAAGACGCACATAGTTTTTTAGGTGAAAGGAGACGTGCCACGGCAGCCTCTGGGGATAATTAGGTAAAGTGGGTGGGGGGAGGGATCTAAATTAGGCTGGGATGGAGGGCTGGGGATTGTCCATGCGTATATTTTCCTTCCTTATGAGGGAAAATAAGCACGGTGACTTAAGGTTGCGTATGGCATTCATAAGTGCCATTAGGCACCTAAAAACGAGGGTGGGGTAAGGAGTGGACCAGCGAAGTAGGTGCGGATACATGTGTAAGTATGAATATGGTCCATAAAAAGTAAGTATCTTTTCTTTTCTTCCCTTCCTACTTTACAACCTGTCTCCTGCACCCTCACATGTCAGTCGATGTCTATCGATGTCTAGCTTCCATGTTTATTCTTTCTTAACTACAATCTGAAATCTCTCTCTCTTTCTTTTTCCCTTTCTCTCTATACTTGTATCTTGTGTCTTTATTCAAGCACTCATTAATCACTCCAAAACGCTGACCCCAACTCTCCTACAAATTATTGGCCTATATCCCAGCTTCCATGCCCCTAAAAGCTGCTAGAGAGATTTTCCTACACTTGCTTCACTCACTTTCTTTCCTTACACAATATTGTAGATCCTCTGTACTGCACTAGCCACATGATTATTTTGTAGATCGCTGCTTGCCCATGGGCTGTGCCATCTCCTGTGCCTTCTTCGAAAAATTTAGCTCCTTTCTACACTGGTCCGTCCAGGTTGGGGGCAAGCATGAGGGCATTGCTCACTACCTAGATGACTTCTTGTTCATTTGACCCGCCAAGTCAAACATTGTTCTCAGCGCAAGCTCTTTTTTCCCATTTTGGTATTTCGGTTGCACCCAACAAAACGGAGGGGCCAACAAGCTGTTTATCTTACCTAGGCATAGAAATCGACACGACAGCAGGGGTTTGCCGACTCCCGATCGACAAAGTCCGATGGTTAAGGGATTCCCTTCTGGATGCCCAAAGGCGGCGTAAAGTAATTCTCAAAACAGGTACAGTCCCTACTGGGGCTGTTGAACTTTGCGTTTAAAGTTATGCCTATGGGGAGGATTTTTTTCCATCGACTTGATCGAGCAACAGCAGGTGTCCGTTTGTCTCATCACTTTGTCACCTTGTTGCGTGGTATTCGTGATGACATGGACGGTTTTCTGGGCCAATTTTAATGGAATCTGGATCTGGCAAGAACTGGTGGTGTCTAATTTGGAGTTGCAGCTCTACACAGATGCGGCGGGGTTGGTAGGATTCGGCGCTTATTTTCAAGGACAGTGGTGTGCGGCTTCGGTGCCTGATGATTAGAGCACTGTAGGCCTTACCGCTTATTTGTTGGTCCTGGAACTTTTCCTCATCATTGTTGCGGTGGAGCTTTGGGCGCTGCCCTATTTAATTTTGAGTGTTCCCAGTTTAGGAAGCTGGCGCCAGGTGCTCAAGCTCATGGGTTGTCATGTCCTCCGCAGCTGTGGCAGATCATGAAGCCGGATTAATGACCCTGGTGAACCGCTTCCGGTTCCGATATCTGGCGGGAAAGAGGTCTGGAGGTAAGTCAGACTCTGACCTCTTATTAGATTGGCTATGACAGGAGTATAGTGCTGGCAGGTCTAAGGCTAGCATGTCTTCTAGCCTGGCTAGGGTATTACATTTCTCGGTAGTTTACAGTCATTATGACCCCTCAAAACATCTCATGGTCTGTAAGGTTATACAGGGATGGGCTCGCACTCAGCCGCGTCCCAAGGATACTAGGAGGCCCATAAATATGGGGTTACTGGCACAACTGCTTGCTGGTGTGGTTTCCAGTGAATCTGAGTGCAGCCTTTTTCGAATGGCCTTTTCTTGGGCCTATTTCGGCGCGTTCGGAAAAGCATCGTTCTGATCGCATCAGGGAAGGAGGCGATCAGCTCTGGAATGCTTGAACGGAATGTGGTTATCAAGGGGGACTCGGTGGCATGTAACATTCACAGGTCAAAGACGGACCAGGCTGGTAGTGGCAGGTGAGTTTTTATGTCACCACATGAGGACAAGCAAATATGCCCTTTGACTTTAGCCAGGCTATATTTGGCCCAGGGGCACCAAAGAGGCCTCAATTGGCTTTCTCATAGCGATGGGAGTCCACCAACAAAATACCAATTTGCCATTGTTTTTAAAAAATATATAAGATTTCTTGGTTTAGACACCGCCTTTTATGGGACACATTCGTTTAGAATAGATGCTGCCACTTCTGCCGCCCTAGAAGGACCCTGAATGACCAGATCAAGGCGCTGGGGCGGTGAAAGCAAACTCCTTTAAAAGATATATTAGGTTTAAGTAAGTTAGGTTAATTTGGGGGTGATCCTCGAGCCCAGGCCGACTAGAATTAGCCCCTTGCCTTAGGGGGGCACGGGGGGTTATCCTTTTTTTTCATCCCAGTAAGACGCTGTCTTTGAGTTTTACAGAAGTTGTTATCTCCTGTTAGAGCACCCCGGGTCGCTTGGTCTGCAATTGGTCTGTACTTCCTCTGCAATTCCACTGCGCAAAAACTATGGATGAGGTCCCACATGCCTACGCAATGCATTCAAAAATACAACTTACCCAGAGCCGCGTGAGTTTGAACACTGGATTGTTAGAACGTGATTACATATTTTACATAGGGCGTGATTACATATTTTAAACATGCAAATGCATTCACAGGCAAACATGAGAGGTGTAAGGCAGTATTCTAGTCACATGTTTCGAAGTATCTTTTTTTTTTCAATCATTGGCTTATTCTATGTGTTGTTTAATTCTAATATTATAATATATATAATGCTTTACATATAATGATATTGATTGCTCAGATAATAGCCCGAGCATGCGTTTGCTTTTAAACAGTATAATTACTGTATGAGGAAATCGCATAGGTTAAGAGCTAGTGCATAATTTAATACTACTTTCACTCTATCATTGCTAACAATACAGGAGGTTGTGTGCACGTTGTGATTACATCAACCTATAATTATGTGACATCATATGTATAAATTATAGCATTACAGCACTCACCCTAAACACAATCCTGGAAACTGGAAAGAAATGCAGCATTGTAAAAAAAATTTTTAAAAATGATTTTTTTTTTTAAAAAGGTGTCAAATAATGTAATTTATACATTTTACTTTACTTTGCTATGGAAAACCTGGAGGTAAAATCTGTGACATTATAAAGGGGACATTATAAGCAAGAATATTTCTATTTTCTCTATTCTTCTGTTTTAAAAGTTATTCTTTATGCCACCAATGCAGCCTCTAACAACAAGGTTTAAAATATGTTTGCTTGATTGCATTGCCTTGCAAGATGCCTGATAATTTAAGGGAGCCAATCAGCTTGCTGAATGTCTCCCTATTCTTTTAGTGGCTCCTTCTCTCCATAGTGCAGCAGATCTATGTATTATGCTGCTCTGACAGCTTTGAAGTATACTTTCAAAGCTGTCAAAGCAGCATAGTACATAGATATGCAGCAGCGGTTGTTGCACACAGTGTGGCTTCGGCTGATCCCTGTCTATAATACTCCCTTCAATAGCTGCTGCTGTATATCTATGTACTATGCTGCTCTGACAGCTTTGATGGTATCCAGGGCCGCCATCAGAAATTGTGGGGCCCGGGACTGAAAATATGTGGGGCACCCCCTGGAATTTTGTAGTTTTTTAACATGCATACACCTATTATATATAATAGGTGTATGCATGTAAAAAAAAATCAAATAAAAAAAATTATATATATATACATATATTCCCATCATGTGTCTCCACTCCCCCCCCCCATAATACTGCCATCATGTGTCTCCAGCATATGTGATGATGTCACACAGTCTCCCCTCCCCCACAATACACCCATCATGTGTCTCCAGTCTCCCCTCCCCCACAATACACCCATCATTTGTCTCCAGTCTCCCCTCCCCACAATACTGCCATCATGAGCCACCAGCCCCCATCATGTGTTTTCACTTAACTTACCTCACCTCACCTCTCCTCCGCGGCACGCACTCCCTCCTCCTCAGCATCCGGCAGTCAGGCGGCGCTGCAGTATATGTGATGATGTCACACGTTGTGACATCATCACCTACTGCCGCGGGCCCTTGTCTTGCAATGCAGAGGTCTGATATGCAGCGCATTCAGACCTCTGCCAACAAAGATTTTTTTTACTAGTGTCCTGGCAGAACAGAGAGGAGGCCTGGGGCTATGTCGGGCCCCCTCTCTGTCCGAGCCCGGGACACTAGGCCTGGCTGTCCCCCCCCCCTGATGGCGGCCCTGATGGTATCAAAGCTGTCAGAGCAACATAGTACTAGTCCTGGCCCCCTCTCTCCTGCTAGGATTATCTGTCCCAGCAGAGGAGGAGTGTGGTGCCGATAAAGAGACATTTTCCTGGTGGGAAATCGTCCCGTTTATCGGGCCACCCCCTGCTTGGATCGATAATCGTCCCAGTATATGCCCAGCTTAAGTGTGTGTAGTGTTTTTAATAAAAGTGACCAGCAGTCTGCCTAACAGACTTCTAGCAGAAATATCTCTTGGAAAATACCAGCACATCAGTTAAGCATTGGGCCATTGTGGCAAAATTAATGAAGGCAACTTGTAATAGGGTACATGACCCCTAATAATATAGGGCCGGATTCCGAGGTCTGTACGACACCCGACTCCCGCAATCTGCTTGTGGAAGTCAGGTGATTTTCTGGCAGCATGCCTGTGCGCACCAGATGTTACGATACGAATCTCCAATTTCTGTATGCCTTAAGAGCTGTCCTATAGGACGTCCCATCCTCTCCTCGTAACTGCTGCCAGTATTCTCTTCCATGTTGACTGCCAGACCTCCGTTCATACTTAAAACGCACAGAGGTCTGAATTTAGATTTAAATTACATAGATCTAACATAAACCTCTAAAATGCATTTATAGATAGGTGTCTTGTACACATATGCTTGAATATGGAACTCGCTGATAATTATTTGGTTAATACAACACTGAAGGAAGATTGCCATGTCAAGCAGCCACTTTACAACAATTCCCCTCCAAGGAAACTTGATCTTTGCTCTGAAGCTTAGGGTAGGCTGCAAACGCTGCAGTTTCGTCCACAGGCACTTGTAATCTAAGTAATCTTTACAGCAGGCTTCTTATTGCCAGCGCCCCCTAAACCATACACTTGTAATCCATTAGCACAGATCATACATAGGAAAAAAAAAGCCAAATGCACAAAAATAAAGAATTTGGTTACTTATAAAAATATATGATAATATCTAATGGAAACAAATATTTTTTAAAGGGACCATATGTATAGAACATAGCACTGGAATGGTGTTTTCAGACTTATACAGATAACTTGTATTGTGGTCTAAGCAATTCAAGATGACTATGAAGACTAAGGGCCTGATTCAGAGGCTGAAAATAAGAACTTAAAGTTACATCTGGGCAAAACCATGTTGATTTCAGGGGGAGTCAAGTTAATTTTATTCTATGCATGCAGGGAGAATGCTTTTACTTATTGCACACAGATACCTGATCAGCTTCACTTTTAAACTGCTAATTAGACTTGAGCTGGGAAACATCACCTTTTAACTATAATACTGTTGCAACAAATGAAATTTGACTCCCCTGAAATCAACATGGTTTAGCCCAGGTGTAACTTTAAGTTCTTATTTTCAATCTCTGAATCAGGGCCTATATAATTACACATAACATCTTTGTTTTTTTTGTTGCAACAATTAAAATTTGACTCCCCTGAAATCAACATGGTTTAGCCCAGGTGTAACTTTAAGTTCTTATTTTCAATCTCTGAATCAGGGCCTATATAACAACACATAACATCTTTGTTTTTTTCATATATACCGCCTTTTAATAAAATATTAACCTGAAATATTCTTTTGTAACAATGACAAATATTTTCAAAGTGACATTTAATTATAGTGTTATTAAAAGATATCAACGTCTATGTCCGAGCATGAGGACGGGTCAGGCCACACACTCACCCCATAAATGGCAGTGGACTGGGCCCCCACATCCAGAGTTGTGGACATGGGCGATGGCAAATTTAGTACTTGATTTTAAATCTGCTCCAACACGATCAATTGTTGAGGCCAGATTTACTAAGCTGCAGGTTTGGAAAAGTGTAGATGTTGCCCAATGCAACCAATCAGATTCTAGCTGATCACGTGGCCGAGATTATAAATGAGGCCCCTGGCATGACATAAGTCATTCGCCGGAGGGACTGTGAAGGAGAAGGACATCGTCACCAGCCCCAGCCAGATGCAGAAGACGCGGATCCGATGTCCAGCTGATCGTCGCCTGTCAACAGAGAAGCCTAAAGAACAGTGAATAGCAGCATTAAATATTGAAACTTTGCATTTTAAAATGTGTAACATGTCATTTATGGATTTTGATATTTATTTACACTATGCCTGCATAATAGTTAACATCTATTATACGGACCATATTTTTAATCATTAACTAGGAACGGGGACAAAATTGTTTGCTTAAATTTGAGGGGACATATAGTATTTACCTAAATAATGTAGAGGGCATATACTATTGACATGACTGATGGAGGGGACATATCATTTACATTAGGTTACGGAGGGCATATACAGTATTTTGATTAGAATTGTAATGGGGGATAGTATGGTTGCAGCAGCATGCCATTAACCCTTGGCATGCTGTCGCTTAGAGTACTATAAGGCACAGCATGCCCTGCAATACATGGGCATGCTGTGCATTATAGTACTATATGCAGCAGCATGCCAAGGGTTAATTGGTTGACGTGGCAGCCATTTTTAGTATTTTATACACATTTATAATAATTTTTAGCAAGTGATGGGGGTTTTCTAAACCAAAGTGAATGCCGATTTCTATGAAATCAACACTCCCACCTATCCAAATTAGTTTGGGCGATTTTTAAACAAATCTCTAGTGATTTAATAAATCTCCCCTTAGTAAATCCAGAGACTTGTATGTCCCTCAAGTCATAGCGATTTAAACACCAGAGCTTTTCATCTCCACTCATCTCAGGCGATTTGGTGGAGATTTTGCTTTAGTAAATCCAGCGATTTCAAAATCGCTGGTAAACTATTGAAATCTCCGGCGATTTTAGACAAATCATCCTTCGTAAATAAGGCCCCAAATCTATTTCCATGAATGAAAAATATTTGATACCGTTCTTCTGAATAATGCCAACCGTATCTGTTATATGATGGGGCCGGGGCCTGTGTGAGCCACGGCCCATGTGACCGCGGCCCTAAAGAGGGCAGCGTGACCTAATAGGGGACTGCCCTACTGGGCACCCCCTTTAAGTCATCTAGGGGCATGCCCCATGTGATAGCACGGATCGTCCGTCCCTAGAAACGGCCCTGTCAATTGGACAGTATGGTCTGGGTTAGGCACTTCCGTACCTCAGAGCATTCCGTCTGAACAACGATACACAGGAGGGCACTGGTCACTTACTTAATAAAATGTATTATCCATAATGCCTGGGCAAAATGAGTGGCAATAAGATGATATTCAGTCTTTCAAAACGTTCAAAAGAAAAAAAATAGTCAGCATAATGCAGAATGTGGATTAAAACTTTTTCGCATGTACACAATCTACATAATGAAACGCTACATAGATAGCGTAAAATAGTTACTATGCATGCGTAGTAGCTAGAATTGTAAAATTAGACACGTATGTTAAAAATGACGGGGTTGTGAATCCGGCCCTTACTCATTGTTAGGGCTGTGTTCTTTCACAAAATAGGGAATTCTATTGATTAAAATCTCCTTCGTCTTACACTTACACCTGCTACTGTGGCTCATTATTAATAATTAGGGAAATTAAACAGTTTTTATTTAGTTTTTAAAGCAGTACAATTAGATATAAATTTATATTAACAATGACTTTTAGTACTTTTATCCAATGTCAAACATTACACACTGTAGTTTCTCTAAAAATAAAAAGACAAAC
>WWET01000250.1:572270-592813 GCA_011038615.1 Limnodynastes dumerilii | reverse complement strand
AAGCAAAGCAAAGCATTCTCTCTGCATGCATAGAATAAAATTAACTTGACTCCCCCTAAAATCAACATGGTTTTGCCCAGGTGTAACTTTAAGTTCTTATTTTCAGCCTCTGAATCAGGCCTGCAATCTTTAAGTTCAGATTGCATTGTAACTTTTTTGCACTTTATTGAAAATTTCTATTCGATATATGATTTAGTCTATAAAGAGAGCTGAGGCAACAACATGGTTAGTTCTTCTTGATATGTGGTATGGCTGAAGTAGGTCTGGGCAGACTTATTGGCAAATTCAACTAGCAAAGCAAGAAAAGTTAGAATACCAATTATAGAGTGAGGTGAGAATTTTGGAGAACAGTTCCGAAAAATTCACCCATGTTCCTTATGTTAAAAATAAGGGCATTTAGATGATAAAACTGCAATACATTTTGCTTGTGATTAGCATGGCTAGACTGATGGAGCTTACTATTTTATTGCCGATAATACATTATAGACTTTCACGCTTGCTAAAATACCTTCTTATCTGGTTCAGCTTGTATTCTCCTTTGGGTATTTTTATACGCCCCTTGAGCGAAAAATGCGCTGAAAATTCGCTCGCTGTACGCTCATGTCCTTCGGTCGACCGGAAGTTGTCATACTGCACATGCGTAGTGTGTTTTTTTTCCCAAATTTTCGCTTACGATGGGCGTACGATCGCTTGAGGTCGTAGGTCTGGATCAGGCCCATTGTAATCAATGTTAAACATTGTAACACTTTCTCAGTATTGCACAAGTCTATTTGTAAACGGTGATAGCTGCTGTATAGCCTTGCTGGTTGATTAGCATATTCAGAACACCTGCGCATGTAATGATTTAAATGGGGCATCCTGCCATGCAAGAGACGCCTCTTGTTGAACTTCTTGATGAAACGTGTGGCAGTAATTTTTATACAATAATACCCCTTTTCGTGTGAAAATGAGCATTATCGCAAGAAAATGAAGTTCTTCATATTTACAAACAATGGATCACCATAGAAAATAGCAGTTTTCATGGCGATCCATATAAATATCGTCTCCACCGCCCCGTTCTTTTTAGAGATGTGGTTTTCTTTTTTTCATTAAATCCAAATAAATAAAAAAATAATAACAAATACATGACTATCTGAAGATTTCCAAGTCACTGCATGCTCAGTATTTTTCATAGCGGGACTTGAAGTCCTGCAATGGAGTCTCTGCACATGCTTTGTGTGAGTGAAAGGTCCTGCGATGATCTGGCAGATCAGGTGGGATGGGGTGAGCATTTGTAAATACTGTGTACAAAGCTGCCAGGCTCGCAGTGAAGATAAGCCAGCCTAATGCAGAGCATTCTCAGTAAACTGAAGCTCTGGATCTCTACCTTCACCGCTGTGAACACGCTGCTATTGATGGGAACATAGCTGGCTTACATCCCAGGACACTGGGAGCTGTTCAATCATATGATCCGCTGGAGCAGTAATATTCCCTTTGCCTATTTGAATCAACTAGTTTGATTCCTATTGCTCTGGTGTGCTGCAGTACCTTCAGTGTTGTGCTGCGTTTAGCTTATGTATTTTAATAAAAAGGTGTCTGCACCATGAAGCACTGGTCACAAAATAGTGGAAGACAAGGGAGCTGCGGTTATCAACTTTATAACCTGTGCCTTAAAGGTGGAACCATTATGGACTGGTCTTAATAAGATTATTGGACTGTAATGTTTTATCTAGTTCTATGATATACCCACATTGAAATGTTCTCTGTGGGATGGTGACTACATGATCCAATCATATCCCACGTGCCTTTCTTCCTTTTTTTCTTCTTTTTTCTATGGATTTGAAACTTTTACTGTTATTGTTATTTTTATTTAATTTATTTTGAATATTTTTATCCATTTTGTATGTTTTTTACATCGTATTTTACTGTATACTTTTTCCCTCTGTGATGCTAGACGTTAAAGAAGAAAGAATGCTAGCAAGATAGTAATCAATTTTATATATGTCTTAGTGTAAACTCTAACGATGACATATGGTGATATATGTATGTATGTTCTCAGTCTAAAATTATCTTTGAATTTGTATATATATTCTCTGGAACGTTTCCGTACACCATGGTAGTAAATTGGGCTTGAAAGCAATGAGTATAGGGTTAATAGTTCACCTGCCTAATTAAACCTGCATAAATAACCAAGCCTCTTCCTTTTCCCCTCCATATGCTATTTCCTCCTGATGAAACTACTAGTTAGTAGAGAAACGCGTTGAGGTTCTTATTTATCCAACAGCTCTGATTCTTTTTTAAACGCATCGATTGGAACCTTTCATTTGCAATTTAATGTTGCCAACATGTCAATTGCACAACACTGAGTGTTTTCTGTGACAGCCAAAGATTGGGTGCAGCTTACGCTGCAATAGCAGTGATTCCAGAGACTGGGACTTTAAATAGGATACGAACAGCAACTTATCAAAGCAACAATATACAACAGCACTTTGAACTCTATGGGCAGACAATCCAATGATGTCGCTGACAGCTAGCCAGTGAGCAATTCATCTGCAGACAGGCACAGCTGACGAACGCAGCAATAAACGTGGGAGCCAAACATCTGATTACCACCACCTTATTTCGACTCCAGGATATCCCGCTATAACAGCCGCCGCTAGGATATCCCGCTGTAACAGCCGTCGGCTGTGCCGGCAACACGCGGCTTGTACCATCTACTATCACCATCCACAGCCCGACTTTTGAGTTCTCTGTCTGCTCACCAAAGAAATTAATGGTCGCAGCAAAAGGACATTCAGCCCTAGAGACACACTATTTCTGCGACTCTCACAATAGAAGCAACAGATAAGTATCGCTTCTATCTTTATACATTTATATTTATAGCTGTTCGCTGTTTATTTGTTTCCAACCGCTTGAATCAGCGTTAAATCAATTATAATCGACTAACACTGACAGCATATTCACCATCACTTTGGAATATTGAGACCTTTTCCATCTATATTGGGCTAATACTGGCAGTACTTCCCTATAAAACTCTGTGAGAAAGTATCATCTACAGTTCTACCATCCGGATATTGTTTACACAATTGAGTTAAGAACGATACTGTTACAGTATATAATATACTTTCCATCTTGATATTTCATCTACCTCAGTGTGATATTTAGTTCAACCACTAGCTGCCTGATCAACAGCTAGTTTTCTTTTGATTTATTCTATCTAAGGTACCAAACTGAATATTAGGATTTGAATCAGATGACTGTTGTATTTTATTAATTGTTTGTTATTAATTGTTGTTTTTTATTCTTTACACTGATTTAAATATTTATTTCGATTAAATAAGCTAATAAGCCTATATAGCGCTCTGCATTCTTTTTTAGTTTTAATAAGATTATTGGACTGCTTGAACTTATCCAGTGTTTGAAAACACCTATGTTTTATATATATATTATATGAAAACATGTCACCTATGAGCAATGTTATCTAATTAAGTAAGTACTCACTGCCCTCATGTTGTGCAGTTGATGAGTTACTGCAGGAAATGTTATTATATGAATATGTTTTTAAAGGATTTGTCAGCAGCCAATTAACCTTCTATGATATTTTTGGGATTGTGGGAGATAACTTACGCAGGCACAGGGATAATATATTCCACACTGATTAGAAATTCCACACTGGTAAGACCTTGTCCAGGAATTGAAACAGAAGTGCTAACTACTTGAGCCACAGTGCTACCTTAGAGTTATGGATATTAAAAGTGTCAGTAGAATCTCGTATTTGATCAATATCATATCCCAGAAATGATATGAAGCTCTATGAATTATACAGATTTAAATAAATCTCCTGCTAACAGAACTCCCTAGAACTTTCCACCCTGGAATCTGGAGTAACTCGATGTTACCAGAGACTGACATGATCTTTGGATTGGTCAGCTGGTTGGATGAACTGTGTCACTGACAACCTTCCTCTCTGGGAGGGGGCCAATACCCCAGACATGGGAGTTCTGCTAGATGAGTTAAACATTTTTTTTCCCAATGTATATACTTGACTTCAATTTTCATTTATAATAAATCAAGATGTTTTCCAATTTCCAATTCTCATGCACAGTCGATATTCTTCTTATAGGAGTGCTGTGTTTTACTCACTTCTAACTTGCAAACCGTTTGCAACATAGCCAAGATGTCCTTATGTGCCCCTTCTTCACATTCTATTTCTATGGGACTTCTATTCAGATTATAATGAATTATGAGGCCATGTATAACCTTAAAAGATAAACATAACTTTTAATCTGTATATGTAATAGTGCATCATTTCTCTCTCTATTAATATGATTTCAGTGTAGACAGTTCATATCTAAAAAGAAAGCTATTATTGGAAAGTCATCTATGTGGCAAGCACTAAAAGATCACCATATTTAATGTAATTATAGTGTTATAGGAAAAATGCATATTATTAGAACTATAATATAGGGGAGGATAGAGCTGTATGTTATGTAATACTGCTTTATGTTCCTTTATTTATAATACTGTATTTAATAACTGCTTCTCTTTTGGTATTTCATTGCTATATGAGTTATACATATACTTTACATAATATATAGTACAATAAGAAGCCTCTGGTACTTTTGAAAATCCTTTTTCACTGAGGATTTTATGTACTGCAGTAAGAAACCTTTAATGTGTACATAACTTCCATTTCAAGCAATCCGTGCCTCCCAATTGACCTGATTCCAGCAGGACAGTCCCAAATTAGGTGACTGTCCCGACTGCCTTCAAGTTTGTCCCAATAAGTAAGCTACACTGGTGGCAGGTGTTTTTTTTATTTTTTAATATACTATTTGATTTTTTTTTTTTGCCGTGAGGCTTGACACTTGGGGGTGGAGCTTGGGCTGGGCAGAGGTGGAGATTGGGTGGGATGGAGACGGAGCTTATTTGTCCTGTTTTCCAGCTCCAAAATGTTGGGCGGTATGAGCAATCCTCTGTGAGGTCTTTCTGCAGCGGTGTCAGGATGTTCAGAGTAAGTCTCTTCTCTACAATGAGTGGTGGACATTCACACATCCACAGATGAGAAGAAGCCTGCAGATAAAGTCTAAACTTTCACAAAAGGATCATTATCATGAAACTGTGATATAGTGACTTCATTGGAGAACACCTAGAGGAAACCTAAGATGTTGCTCAATCTTACAGAATTGCTGTCCTTCATACAACATGCTGAGGACAGTGGGATCTTGGAGAATAGAGATTAGATTGTAGGCACTAAGAAGTGTCTGTCAGCGCTCTGGGAAGGTCTGGGTTAATAGTGTGTAAATAGCAGCTACTCTTAATATACTCTCCCACAGGCAGCTATCCTGGGATGACTAATCCCACAATAGAAAAAATAGGAAAAAGAAGGAAGCGCCTTGAGGTAAATATAGAAGAGTAGAAATGTATTAATACACCTTAAAAAGATACATGTTAACAATAGAATATTTTACACTAAAATGTAACAATCTAGAATCTGACAAAGGGTAAAGATGGAAGCCAGGGCTAATAAGTAACTTTTGGCAGAGAAATCAATAATCCATTTGTGAAACAGAAAAAAAATTCACTGAGCTCAGAAAAATAGAAAATATAATATGGAACGTTCCCAAAAAATTAAAAAACAAAAATAGAAATATCACAAAAATATATAATATAATGCTGCCTGGAAAGAATCAAATCCGTCCATAAACTGCACCACTTGAAGCAATTAAAATGTCAATATCCACAAAGGAAATGACTCCCAAAGGGAGATAGTACAGGCTATTGCAAATTCTGATGGTGGGTGGTAACAAATGATATGCACAGAAGTTTGTATCTACTCACATATACTGTAGTGTATATCCCAAATAAAGAACAAGCCGCTGTGGATAGGATCGGTCTGTGATGGAGGTTATCACGAGCGTCTGAAGAAAGTGCCTCTGTGTATGGACTCACAGAACGTAGAGCTAATAGAGGGTAGATGTTGACCTCAGATTCAAAAAGTGTGGCACGTAATAATACAAGTCCAAAGTGTGAGTAGTTGACCACTAATAACTGAGGTTTGTTACATACGTTTCCTCTGGAGAAGATTTCTCTTTGTACAAGCTGAAAGTAGATGTGAAGCTTGATAAACGGTGCATGCAACCTTAGGCACTGAGTTATAATTATTATGAGCGACGGACACCCGTCTCAAGATGTCTTTGCCTCCAGATTTCGAATCTTCAGATACTGGGGTATAGTTGTTAGAACAGCGGTAAGGAATTCATCAGTAGCGGAAGCCCGTCTCCGGGTGTCTCCACAGTGGTTTGGTAGAATATCTGTAAAAAAAGGTCTGTGCAGTTTTCTATCCTATCAAATGTTGTCCACCTTTGTTGATAAAAAACGGCTGGGGTGCAGTAAAAAGTAATCAATATCTAGTCCTGGCTGCGGGGTCAGATCTAGGAGAGAGCAGGCTCTTACGCGTTTCTCCGATTAGGTTTCGTCAGAGAGCATCTGGGATAAGACTGGAGATGGATAGTCTTAAATGTTATTTGCACAGGTGTTTTGTGTTCCAGCTAATCAGCTGGAGAAACATAGAGTTACCAACTGCTACTTCAATCTGATGTCAAGGTTTATTTAGACTATTGTAGACAAATAAATAAATAAAAAGATAATAAAATATCTAACTAGCCACAATACAATGAAATGAATAAAAGAACTCAATAACATAATACAAATAATAATTAGAAAAAATATTTGAACAAAAAATATATTATTAAGATAATAACAAAACAAAAATGTAGTGACTTTAGTGAGCGCATTATGTAGCACAAACAGGCTTCAAAGGATACATAGTGAAATTAGAGATATATATAGAAAAAATGTACAAATACATATAAATCTATTCAAAGTAAAAAACAGTAACGCAGCAACATGGCGTCGAATTTAAAGGGAAACATACTCTGTATTTTTATCATTCATCATATTAGATGTTGATCATTGTAAGACTTTATATTAATATGGAGACCAAAAGAAATAATAAATGTAGCAGAGTATAGTACCATAGTTCTGTAATAATGAACATATAAATAGTTACAACATAATTTCGATTTTTTACACAGAGAGAACACACTTGATATCGCTAATCTATGTGAATCACTTATAATATTATTATTGTGAGACTTTCAATTAAAATAGAACCAGGGGAACAATCAATATAACAAGGCATGAGCTAGTATTATATAATAGAGAGTGGTATTCACTTGTAGACACTATTTGGTGAATATGTAGAAATCCTATGGAACCCTCTGATTTAGAAGGCTACATACCAATAGTAATCAATATAGATGGATGATACTAGAAACAAATAGACTGAGATGTTATGACATATTAATTCTCCCAACGGCATTGGGTCTTCTAAAAGATATTAAACAAGATCAATAGGTCATAGTCTTAATTGACACTGTCTGAATAGCGGGACTTGAAGTCCTGCAATGGAGTCTCTGCACATGCTTTGTGTGAGTGAAAGGTCCTGCGATGATCTGGCAGATCAGGTGGGATGGGGTGAGCATTTGTAAATACTGTGTACAAAGCTGCCAGGCTCACAGTGAAGATAAGCCAGCCTAATGCAGAGCATTCTCAGTAAACTGAAGCTCTGGATCTCTACCTTCACCGCTGTGAACACGCTGCTATTGATGGGAACATAGCTGGCTTACATCCCAGGACACTGGGAGCTGTTCAATCATATGATCCGCTGGAGCAGTAATATTCCCTTTGCCTATTTGAATCAACTAGTTTGATTCCTATTGCTCTGGTGTGCTGCAGTACCTTCAGTGTTGTGCTGCGTTTAGCTTATGTATTTTAATAAAAAGGTGTCTGCACCATGAAGCACTGGTCACAAAATAGTGGAAGACAAGGGAGCTGCGGTTATCAACTTTATAACCTGTGCCTTAAAGGTGGAACCATTATGGACTGGTCTTAATAAGATTATTGGACTGCTTGAACTTATCCAGTGTTTGAAAACACCTATGTTTTATATATATATTATATGAAAACATGTCACCTATGAGCAATGTTATCTAATTAAGTAAGTACTCACTGCCCTCATGTTGTGCAGTTGATGAGTTACTGCAGGAAATGTTATTATATGAATATGTTTTTAAAGGATTTGTCAGCAGCCAATTAACCTTCTATGATATTTTTGGGATTGTGGGAGATAACTTACGCAGGCACAGGGATAATATATTCCACACTGATTAGAAATTCCACACTGGTAAGACCTTGTCCAGGAATTGAAACAGAAGTGCTAACTACTTGAGCCACAGTGCTACCTTAGAGTTATGGATATTAAAAGTGTCAGTAGAATCTCGTATTTGATCAATATCATATCCCAGAAATGATATGAAGCTCTATGAATTATACAGATTTAAATAAATCTCCTGCTAACAGAACTCCCTAGAACTTTCCACCCTGGAATCTGGAGTAACTCGATGTTACCAGAGACTGACATGATCTTTGGATTGGTCAGCTGGTTGGATGAACTGTGTCACTGACAACCTTCCTCTCTGGGAGGGGGCCAATACCCCAGACATGGGAGTTCTGATAGATGAGTTAAACATTTTTTTTCCCAATGTATATACTTGACTTCAATTTTCATTTATAATAAATCAAGATGTTTTCCAATTTCCAATTCTCATGCACAGTCGATATTCTTCTTATAGGAGTGCTGTGTTTTACTCACTTCTAACTTGCAAACTGTTTGCAACATAGCCAAGATGTCCTTATGTGCCCCTTCTTCACATTCTATTTCTATGGGACTTCTATTCAGATTATAATGAATTATGAGGCCATGTATAACCTTAAAAGATAAACATAACTTTTAATCTGTATATGTAATAGTGCATCATTTCTCTCTCTATTAATATGATTTCAGTGTAGACAGTTCATATCTAAAAAGAAAGCTATTATTGGAAAGTCATCTATGTGGCAAGCACTAAAAGATCACCATATTTAATGTAATTATAGTGTTATAGGAAAAATGCATATTATTAGAACTATAATATAGGGGAGGATAGAGCTGTATGTTATGTAATACTGCTTTATGTTCCTTTATTTATAATACTGTATTTAATAACTGCTTCTCTTTTGGTATTATATTGCTATATGAGTTATACATATACTTTACATAATATATAGTACAATAAGAAGCCTCTGGTACTTTTGAAAATCCTTTTTCACTGAGGATTTTATGTACTGCAGTAAGAAACCTTAGATGTGTACATAACTTCCATTTCAAGCAATCCGTGCCTCCCAATTGACCCGATTCCAGCAGGACAGTTCCAAATTAGGTGACTGTCCCGACTGCCTTCAAGTTTGTCCCAATAAGTAAGCTACACTGGTGGCAGGTGTTTTTTTTTATTTTTTAATATACTATTTGATTTTTTTTTTTGCCGTGAGGTTTGACACTTGGGGGTGGAGCTTGGGCTGGGCAGAGGTGGAGATTGGGTGGGATGGAGACGGAGCTTATTTGTCCTGTTTTCCAGCTCCAAAATGTTGGGCGGTATGAGCAATCCTCTGTGAGGTCTTTCTGCAGCGGTGTCAGGATGTTCAGAGTAAGTCTCTTCTCTACAATGAGTGGTGGACATTCACACATCCACAGATGAGAAGAAGCCTGCAGATAAAGTCTAAACTTTCACAAAAGGATCATTATCATGAAACTGTGATATAGTGACTTCATTGGAGAACACCTAGAGGAAACCTAAGATGTTGCTCAATCTTACAGAATTGCTGTCCTTCATACAACATGCTGAGGACAGTGGGATCTTGGAGAAGAAGAGTCCATAATCTAGGTAAGGGATTCTCTACTGGTGGTGCTTGGACTAAACTCCACATGGTTGATGCCTGGATCCGGTGCTGCCACCACCCAACAGAACCCAAATAAAAACACAACAACTTCTTTGGGTCTAAAAGTTTTATTTGGCTATAAAAATTTTATTTCTTTATTTCTTTACTTATTAACTGTAACTATCCTACCAATTGATGGGGGCCAAATTGAATCAGATACATTGTGATTGCCATAAACGAAAACAGATAAAGTTTGTAACAATACCTTATACAAATCGTTAAACGGGACAATGATTCGTCCCCGGAGCCATAACCTTAAGGCGCTTTCTCTTTCCGCCTCAGCGCGGCATCAAGATTGTAATAAAGAGAGGCCGCCCACACAGGGCGAGTCTCGGCTCGAATTCCATCATTCGATACGACTGAAATTAATCTTAAAGGCTCCAACCACCGCTTCAGCTCAACCTCCACCTGCGCCAACAACAAAACACAGTTAAGCAAAAAACATGTCAAACAACAATGTAGCTGTTAACCGCCAACCGGGAACCTAAAATCCGGAACTGCCACCATCAACTAACCTAACTTCCTTAAAAATTCTAAAATATTCTTAATAAACAAAACCTGACCCTCTGACAAGTGAACTCCCTCAGCACTGTAAAACTGTAATTTATCGTACTTAAAATTGGGGTGTGCAATAACAAAACCTTCATTCTTCTCTATGAAAACTTTAACAAAACGGTTCAGCTTGTGTCTGACTGCGTCCATGGCCAAGCCGTTCTCTGAAAATCTCCACACTCTGACCACGTCCACCTAATATTGGGCCACCATGCAAAAGTCTGCATCAAATCAGCTTTAATCGCCTTCATCAATTCAATACTAGATATTCGCCCGATATCATTCCCGCCCAAATGCACAACAATAATATTGGGCTCCCCTAACAATAAGATCTGACAGGCCACCGTCTCCAAAAAGGCATCCCATTGCATACCACGCCATCCCATCCAATGAACCACAAAACCCTCAAAACTTCCCAAGGACTGAGATAACGGATGCAACTTAGCCCAATGCACAAAGGAATGTCCCAAAATCCAAACCAATTGTAACTGTGACAACTCAGCTGCAAGAAAAACGGGGAGGTAAAATCATTATTAGCAACATCTTTATTAATAACAGAATTATTAATAAAATTAACCATATGCAGCCATACCCGCAAAGGGCAATGGACCCTACTCCTATGCCAAACAAATGACGGGAATGAGGGAGCTACGCAATGGGAGAAAGTGAAAAACTCACTCCACAACGGATTCATTTCTAAACAGGGGCATTACTTGATGCTCCGAAGGGATGTAAGAAAAAATCCCTTCTTGCCCCCACACCTGAAGTGTGACGAGCAGCCCTCCGGCTAGCTCGGGGAACCTATCCAAAGACGTAGCTGGGAAAGAGGTAAGACAAGGTGCATACTAGCTATAGGTACAACCTAACATTATGCATCAGGAAGATCACAAATGCATTTCTGGAAAACTGATGACGTCCACCTGCCTAGCTGTTGAATCTGCCTGGCAGAAGCGCCTGCAGCAGCCGCCGTAGACGCCACCTCAATGCGAAAGGAGTGTGTTCCGAATTTACTAGGCGAAAATCCTGCAGCTCGCAAACAGTGTTGCAAAACCGTCCGAAACTGATAAATGGACAAGGAGGATCCATCGTTGTGGACAAGCCAGATAAAGGAGGCAGAGGCCCAAACATTACGGAACTACGAGCTCAGTCTAACTGGGCAAACATCCTCCAACTGATTTATCTCCAAAATGATCCACCGGCCTCTGCCTATCTGATCCGTCTTACCTCTGTGTATGCAACAGTGCACCGCATCAGGAAGAATGACAACGTTCTTGGCCAAAAGGCCAGAATCGGCAGAATTGCGCGAGGCGGCAACAAGCTCACTAACTCTAAAAGCTCCGGCAAACGCAAAAGAAAAAACAACTCTAAATAACAGGGTCTCATAAGCATCAACTGCTACATCCGCAACTATAGACATAAGCCTGGGCAGCATATTTAAAGTAATTGGTTGTCTGTGATCCGGCTGAACTGGCCGCTTCCTTGCCCATCCTTTTAATGCCCTAACTAATAAAAAATTACCTCTTGATGTCTGGTTGCCCGAGTAGTTTAGAGAAAAAGGAAATTGCAGATAGAATAATACTCATGCCAGCATAGGATGTTCCAGCACAGTACTCACCCCACATAAAATCACCTAACAAGCGTGATTGCTGCGTGCTCGCCCCGCCGTTGCTATGCTGGAAGGAACACCAATCATCCCAATACTTGCGGTGTCGCCGCAGTGTGGATGGGGCCAGGGACTGAAGGGCAAGGTCTTCTAACCCGAATCGACTCTCTGCCGGACGCAAAGAGGGCAAGGAGTTGCTTGAAGGCTGGCAGCAGGGGCCAAAATCTAAACCTAAGCCAGTGAAACCGAGAAAGTGCATCAGCCACCGCATTGTCTACTCCTGGTACATGCTCTGAGTAAAAGTTAATGTTAAACTGTAGACAACGGATTGTTCATTACTACATCAGGCATCCATTACTTACAGCATAATTCTAGGTTGTATGCTATCAGCTCTTCTGGACCAGATTCTCACCTACGTACTGTATTTTTCATTTTCCGAACGTAGTTTAACATGTCTAGCTACTACTCAAGCATAGTAGCTATTTTACACTATCTACATAAAGACCGCATGTACGCAATCTACGTAACAAAATGGAATGTAGATAGCGTAAAATAGTTACTACGCATGCGTAGGAGCTAGACGCGTTAAACTAAGCTCGGAAAATGAAAACTACGTAGGTGAGAATTCGGTCCTCTGTTTTCTATGCACAAGTTGTCAATCATTAATAACAGGTTCAGACTTGTCTATCTCTTATTGGTTGCATCAGAGGTGTAGATCACAAGTGTTTTCACAAGGAGAAGAGTCAAGGTTGAAAAATAGGTACCAATGGTTTATGTTTATTTTGGTGTATATTGTGGCCCAATATATTGACATTGAAGCACAGGTAAAAAATTATAATGGCCTATTATGAGGTGTCATTAAGTCATACTATTGGGGCATTTGTACTAATGTCTGACAGCTGGGGAAGGTGAAACCTAGCAACACAGCCTGCTACACATTACCAAGGTAAACAGAGTGTAACAATAGCTACATATACCAGACCCTCCAACATGACCAATTCCATTAGGTACAAAATGTGTTACTTCTCAGCTTTCCACTGTCTGTTACTATGGTAACCACCTTTGTTGACGAGAAAAATGTTTTCTAAATATCAGTTAATTAATTAAAACCAGGGATTATTTTCCCCCGTGATGGAATTGTGCCAGAGGTCTAAACAGAGTGCCCCTTGCTCCTATTAGGGGACAGGAGCATGTGACAGAATTACATGATTGGACAAGAGCATGAGACTAAATTCAACATGGTCGCACCCATGAATAGTGCTAGAATGTGTACAGATACCGCTATCTTGGAGCTGAGATGCAGCAGAGTGGGATGGAGAGCTGGGGGTGCACAGAAATGGAGGCCTGCAGGAGAGCAGACCAGGACCCAGGCCAACCTGGAGGCCTGTCAGATGGTACCTGTGGATGTGTCATCAAGCCCCGCCCCCATCCCTTGTAAACCTAAAAAAAGAGTAATTGATAGTCAGGGGGCAGGACTTAATCATGCAATTTTGCATAAATCACAACATTAAGCCCCACCTCCTGCAAGCCTCAATAGATTCCCTTAGGAATCTGTGAAGCTATTAAAAGTCGGAAACCCTGCACTACCCTGGGTCCATCTATAGGATGAAGATGTGACCTTAGGTCACATCAGCATCTTGCTGCTAAAAGACTCTTCTAGAGGTGCAGGCAGAGCACAGACACGCTGCAGACCATTTTTAGCCATGGTCGTTATTAATCATTCCTGTCTATAGCTGTCCTTTCTGATAGGTGCTGTTCTTAGAATTTCACAGAAGGAGGAGCCCTTGTAGCTCTATACGTGGTAGCATTTGTACATTAAAATTCATTTATACATTCTGGGATATAAGTTCAAAAACACATATTGTGTATATGTATATGTAAATCAATGTAAAATATATGTAAAATGCTGTAGTAAAAAAATAAGTAATTTTCCTATGATTTTTATTGATTTTATCAACATCTTAAAGTAATAATAACAGTTGTGTGGCTCTACTTGCACCTCTGATTATCCTTTTATGGAGGCATCCCATGTGTGTTTAGGGTTAAGTCCTATAACCAGCAAAAGCTTTCCCTCCTAACAAGACAAAAAACAAAGATGTTATTTATTTTTATTTAGCATTACATTATTCAAAGCTTAATCCTTTGTTAATAAACCACTGGAGCCAAGAAACACTAAAGAATAGCCATTCATTTAGACTCTGAGTCACTAGTAGTAAACATTTTGACATGAAAGGTTAATCCCTTCTACTAAATGAGTACTAATAATGTATATATAATGTATTGTACACTCTCTCAATAATAACTTCAAATCAAACTGTGAACCCAAGATAAATGATAATTAAGTATTTTGTATTCCAAGAATTATAAAGTGTTTGTTATTAGATTAAACTGTGTAAATATTTTATTCATTACTGAGTAACATCATAAATTGTATTTATTTCTAAACAGCTCAGAGTTCAGACAATTCATTTTGGCTGTTATCCAACATACTGAAGGAGTAAGAGACTGAACTGGTAAGTGCATTTTAATTCTGAACAGACTGTATGAAATATTACTAAGTTTTATACTATATATGATATGGTGGCAGTTTGTATATAAAAGGGCTTCAGAGGCAAGGATATTGGTGCTAGTAAGATTGAACCTAAATCAACCATTTATCTGCTCATCAAGAGCTTCAAGGAGAGAGGTTCAATAGTTGTGAAGAAGGCTTCAGGGCGCCCAAGAATGTCTAGTAAGCTCCAGGACCATGTCCTGAGGTTGATTCAGCTGTGGGATCCGGGCACCACCAGTGCAGAGCTTTCTCATTAATGGCAGCAGGCAGGTGGGAGTTCATCTGCACACACAGCGAGGTGAAGACTTTTGGAGGATGGTGTCAAGAAGGGCAGCAAAGAAGCCCCTTCTCTCAAGGACAAACATCAGGGACAGACTGATAATCTGCAAAAGGTACAGGGATTGGACTGCGGAGGACTGGGGTAAAGTCATGTTCTCTGATGAATCCCCTTTTAGATTGTTTGTGGAATCTGGAAAAATGCTTGTCTGGAGAAGGAAAGGTAAGCGCAACCATCAGTCCTGTGTCGTGCCAACAGTAAGGCATCCTTAGACCATTCATGTGTGGGGTTGCTTCTCAGCCAAGGGAGTGGGCTCAACCATAATTTTTCCTAAGAACACAGCCATCAATAAAGAATGGTACCAAAACATCCTAAAGAGCAGCTTCTCCCAAACATCCAAGAAGAAACAATGCCTTTTCCAGCATAATGAAGCACCTTGCCATAAGGCAAAAGTGATAACTAAGTGGCTTGGGAAACAAAACATCTAAATTTTGGGTCTATGGCCAGGAAACTCCCCAGACCTAAATCTCATTGAGAACTTGAGGTCAATCCTCAAGAGGTGGCTGGACAAACTCTTCTGACAAACTCCAATCATTGATTAGGCAAGAATGGGTGGCCATCAGTCAGTATGTGGCCCAGAAGTTGATTGACAGCAGCCAGGGCGAATTGCAGAAGTCTTGAAAAAGAAGGGTCAATACTGCAAATATTGACTCTTTGTATAAACTTATTTGGGAAGATCCAGACCCCAGCACGCTTTACATGCATGCAGGGGCGTTTTAAGAAGTGAGGGGGCCCTTGTGCAGGATTTGCACATGGGTCCCCCTTCCCTTACCTGAGATAGGACTGTCCCGATTTGCGGGCCAAAATGGAGCGGGCTTACAGCGTTGTTTTGCACCTACCTTTGATTGAGCCACACTGATTGATTTATATGGACTTCCCTCTTGCTGGCCAGTGGATGTTATATGCTGTGGACTTGATCATTTCAAAATACCCACTGAACCTGCTATGGATATGACTTCGCTATTGATGAATACCTTATTGTCTTGGATTGTTTCATATGATGGCTCAACACAACACTTATATTTTCACCAAAAGACATTTTTTCTAATATGAGTGCTTTATTCCTCTATTATGGTACTACGTTTTGGTGCTTTTTGGATAATGTGCAATAAAAGACTATTTTTTGATTTGTAATAACAGTGCTGGCAGTGTATGTATTTACATGGAGATATCTCTCTCTCTCTCTCTCTCTCTCTCTCTCTCTCTCTCAGGGATACAACATCATTAATCCGATTTTTCAAGGGGTAAATCGCTGTGCTTTTCTTTAGAAAAGCACAGCGATTTTCCCTTGAAAAATCGCTGTCGCTTTATGTTTAAAAAAAATCCAAACAAACCCAAGCGCAGCCTGTTTGGAATTGCTGAGCCTTGTATTAATATTAGCATCAGCATGTTAAGCCTTCTAAGCATGCCGCGTTGTAGCCGGTGGGAGAAAAAAAAAATTGTCCAAAAAACATACAGAAATACATTTACACACGTGTGCATAAAATAAACATTTTAAATCCATAATATTGCCCCTACTTTGTAAAATTACTACAGGTGGCCACACTGTTTATAAATAAATTTCTTGTAAACTAAAGTGCTAAAGTGTGTTGCATAAAGTAAAAAAAAATATTTGTGACTCACCGTTTAGCTGTCATCATTCGTGGGAATAGTTGCTTGTAGCTTCTTCTTTCTTTGCAGTTAATCTTCTCCTGTTGCTTGAAGAATCTTGTCTGCTTGCTTGAAGAAGATGTTCTGATCCTTCCTTCTGCTCTTCGGCCTCTTCTGGCACTTGCCCCGACGACAGGCTCCGTCCTCTTCTTGGACGCCGCTACTAATGACCATTCGGTCAGTAGAGGGCATCCTTTTATAGAAAATGTGACGTCATTTACATTAGTGGGCTCTAGTGAGCGCTCTAGTGTTTATGATGTCATCATTTCTATAAAAGGGTGCCCTCTAGTGTCCGAATGGATAGATAGATTTATCAGTCAGGTTCAGCGCTGTTTTGTATGATTTTATTATATATATTGGTTTGTTGCTGAAATCTTTTGTGTAACAGTAATGCTTTGATGTTTCACTGTTCTTTTTTTGTTTGTTTTGTGATTGGTTATTTTCATTGTGCTTCATTCATTGGATGGGTAGATGTCTGTGTGCCTAGCATGAATGAGGCTCATTTACTACTCTTACTGCTCATTTTTTAAATGCAATTGGCCTCTCTTTGTGTGAAATTCTGTATAATGTTTGTCATCTATTATATAAAACACTGCCCCCATACGACCAAATGGTCATTAGGAGCAGCACCGCGGAAGAAGAGTTAAAACATACAATCTTTGGACTGGATGAAGAAGGGGTGTTTTCCTAAAGCTAGCATTGGAAGATGCCTCACATTTTGCAACTGTGCATGCACGCACCGTGTTCCCAGTATGAATCTAGATCCTACATCCTCCCTTCACCCTCACAGAAACTGAATCCAGCAGGGACCCAGCGTTAGATGCCCATCTAATTATTAAAAAATACAGGTGGCCACACTGTAAATTAATGTAGGTTTTAACAGTTCTTGTTATATTCAACAGATAATAAAAATGATTAAGTATTCACTGTTAAGATGTCCTCCGGTGCTGTGCTGAAGATGCTCCTGGTCTTCAAAGAGGATCTTCGGCTTCTTGCAGCCCTTTCTCCAATGTCCCAGTCCTTCCTGCTTGAGGGTGACGCGGCTAGTGACGCTTCCGTCGCTAGAGGTCACCCTTTTATAGAAATAATGACGTCACATACACTAGAGGTCCCCAATGTCTGTGACGTCATTATTTCTATAAAAGGGTGACCTCTAGCGACGGAAGCGTCACTATTAAGAAAGTTACAGTGAGCTGTAATATCCAAAACAAAAGATGGGTTAGGATTGTATGAAATACATTTACATATTGAAATTGTTTTTGTGACATTCTGTGCGTTGTAGTTTCCGGGGAGATGACAATTTACACAATTTGTTTTTTACATAGTTAATAATGGCACATGACCAATTACAGCATAGTTTAATGAAATATACATAGGCAGATCCCAGAGTGACTAGAACACATTGATTAAAGCATTAGAAAAGTCTGAACAAACTTAAGGAAAAATGCAGTAATAAAATGGTGTCTGCAAACCTCAGGTAGTTTAATTCCTTGTTTCTGGTACTCAGAGTCATGCCAGGAAGTGACAGCAAGGATGATCTAATGTGCTATTTTAAGTGCATTTACATACCAGGGGTTACACTCTATGAAAGTGAATGTTGTCTTGATAAGTCAATAGAAATTGCTTATGATTCACAGAATAATTGTTTTGAAGCAATCCCAAATGAAAGCACCTTTCCAGATTAGAACATGATGTCACTTTTAGGATGAAGTCATCGCTAATGTTTTAAGCTAATGAGATGTCAAAGAGCGAAGTAATTGGTACTAATCTTAACTCATTTTAGAGGCACAGAATCCTGGATCTATTCTCTGTATTAACAATGAATAAGAAAAGAAGGATAAGCCTTGTTCCTGGAGGTTTCTTAGGTACTTTTTACTGTCATTCTCATAATGCTAAATATAGTTTGGTTTAATAACAAAACGCTACATGAAATAACACAGTTATGTGATCATACTTCGTTGTGTTTTTAGTACATGACACATTAGGATTTTATTTTTCTTTAGCTAGTTTATTGCAATAAGTTTTTAATTTTATGTTGTTGTACTAAGCAAGATGCGAACATATCCTCTTAATAAAGGTCCGGATTCACAGTTACGTAGTTTTTGTCTTAAGTACGTTGTTTTAAAAATTGAGCTACTACACATGCTTAATAGCTTATTTACGCTATCTGCGTACCATTTCTGTACGTAGATTGCGTAAGCGCGGTCTTTAGAATAAAATTTTAATTCAAAATATTGAGGATGATCTAGAGTTTGGAGGGCAAATTTAAACTGTGAGAACAGAATTAGAGTTGTAAAGGGATTTTCCTAGCTCAACTCTAATTTAGAGATCAAACATAATGCAGTATTTAAACTATGTGTACAAATGCAAAGTACGTTCCATGTATGCAAAAAATATAAATTCATTTGCACCCCTCACATTGCAACATGGTTTTGCTGAGGTCTTTACTTGCATTGGTTTTGCTTTTACATTCAGACCCTGGATCCATGTAAACTAAATTATTTTGCATGCAGGAAATTTACTGTGCTTTTACATAGAACTCACCTACTGTATAGCTTTATGTGTGATATGTTCATTACATATACTGTAGGAGGAGTTCTCATTGATATCCTTTACCACACTGAAATGTGTACCGTAAATCAAACTATATGCATGCAGTTTATGCAGTGCTACACTGTATGCATGCAGGGATATGCTGTATGTATTCAGTGATATATGTATGCATGCAGGGATATGCTGTATGTATTCAGTGATATATGTATGCATTGATATATCCACTTCAAGCTTGTATGTATGCAGGGATATGCTGTATGTATTCAGTGATATATGTATGTATGCAGGGATATGCTGTATGTATTCAGTGATATATGTATGCATGCAGGGATATGCTGTATGTATTCAGTGATATATGTATGCATGCAGGGATATGCTGTATGTATTCAGTGATATATGTATGCATTGATATATCCACTTCACGCAATGATTAGATGTCAAATGAAAAACTCAAAAAAACAGAAGCTTGAGCACCAAGATTTAAAATTGAATACCTAGATACACAGATTATGCCAGATCCTCAGCAAAGTACGCTAGCGTATTTGCGGTAGCCGATGACGTCAAATCGGCTATTTGTATTTACTGCACATGCGCACGGCAGATGCTGCGCCATGTAACGCTGAACGTACGTACCATCAGCGTAACTACGAACGAAGGGGTGGGGGCATCAATACGACACCCGTAATTATGCTTTGGCGGCGGAGGAAGGCATTTAAATTGGACAGTATGGGCCGGGTTTGGCCGTCATGTACGTAAATCCATTACATACTTCAGTACTTATGCTATGAAAAGTTAAGGTAGGGTTTAGGCAGCGTAAAACGGCCAAAGTACGTGCGAGCAAGGGAGGTGCCTAGGGGATCGCATAGAAATTACGATAGAGTAATTACGCTATGAGTTCTAACGTAACTAGTGCATAGGTCTGGATTTACCCCAATATTAGCAAGAAGTGAAGGAGGGCAATAGTTGGAATTTAGTAAGCCATGGAAACCCAACACATGGAACCTAAATTCAAATTTTCTAAATGTCCTAAAATGGTTACGAATTAGACTGAATTCCATTGTGTTACATGGTGGACAATTTCCTGACCTGTCCTTAGTGGCTGCTGTTGGACTCAGTGTTCTCTTTTTTCACATGTGTGTGTGTGTGTACGATGTATGTAAAGTTATGGAGAATGTACAGTATTATGTTGGGGTGCAATTATGTGAGACAGAGGTAGTGAAAATGTATTATTGAGTAATACATGCATGTCAGTGTGTGTGTGTGTGTGTGTGTGTGTGTGAGAGAGAGGGGGGCGGGGGTAGGGAGAATGCAGGGAGTGCGATGTGTGTGTGTGTATGAGAGAGAGAGGTAGGGAGAATGCTGGGGAGTCGGTGTGTATATGTGTGTGTGTGTGTGTGTGTGTGTGTGAGCGAGAGAGAGGGGTAGGGGGAATGTAGGGG
>WWET01000250.1:533296-557790 GCA_011038615.1 Limnodynastes dumerilii | reverse complement strand
ATAATTATTTTTACAATTATTATGCTGCATAACAGTATATTTGACTAAATACCAACTTTAAAAAATATATATTTTCACACTACACTTGTCAAACTTGTGGCATCACTAGTAACTGTGACATGTTACTGATAAATACAGAGGACTCTAATCCTCCCTTTGCAGGTATTAGATAGATACATTCTGAAGTAGGATGTATGCAGCCATGATTAGATCAGGGTTGCTGACTTTCCCAGAATGCCCGGGAGACTCCCGTAATTCGGGCAGGTATCCCGTGAGAGCCTGCAGATCTCCCACAAAGGACTTGAGGCTCGTTGGTTCCATGAAACTACGGCCACAAGGCCTGCCCAATACTAGTACACGCTAAATTGTGTCATCAAGCCATTTTCCCGTCTATTAAACCCAAAAAAAATTAATTAACCATCAAGGGGCGGTGCTTAATAACACAATTTCCATAAAATGCATCGTTAAGCTCCGCCCCCTGTATGCATGTATGGCTTTTAAAAGTCAGCAAGCCTGGATTAGCTTTAAAGTTTATAATAGAAAAAGAACTCATGGGTCAGTGAGTTAGTATGTGTGGAGTGGCAAATTCCCAAAATAAGGAGGATAAGATGTTTATTACTTCACTCCCACACACATCATGATGATACTGGAAGAAACCAGCCTGTTAGGAGCAATACAGTGCTATCAGGGCCAGGTGCCAGGTGGCAGCCCTGTCAGGGACCTAATCCAGAGCCACCCTTACACCTTTTTGAAAGGCAAAACTGGTGCAAGTGTAACCTTGAGCAAATCCATGAAAATGTTATCCTTAGATATATCCTTTTTATGAACATGTCACTAATATGGAAAAAAAAGCAGTGGTATGGACTATAAAATATTACCTTTAATGACTAGAAAAATATCTTGTTTTTTGATTGTTTATGTTTGTTGTTACATGTTTGTGTAAAAATCAATGTTTTATTGTCTTTGTTTGGTAGAGGGCATAGAAAGCTGCATGCAAATTCTGGTGACAGTTTGCCTGTCACATGCTTCCATATCACATGCACGTGCTGTGTTCCCCCATGGGATGTCAATTTGCATATGATGAACAGAATTCAATTATAAACAGGCAGAAGGGACTTGTGTGTGTCAGCTAGAACTGAATTCTGGAAAACATAGAAGAGGTTATACAGCTATACACAGGTGTTATAGCTCTGTATGGTATAATTTCATGCCCCCAGTATGTAGGTTACTGTAGAAATGAGAGTGATAGGAGTGATTGTGATCAGATAGTGGAAGTATATACAGCAGTGTGTGCCCGGATAGCTTGCATGTCAGTGTGAGAGGTCATATGGTTATTAGTTATCACTGTAAATACTAGCTGCAGGTTTAACTATTTAGTATGGCCACTGCAAGCGCTAAGTGGACACTCACTGGCTGATAATCTCCTCTCATTCCCTGCCAACCTTTCCGAATTATCCAATTATTGGACAGGGGTACTCTATAAAATAATTAGTGATCAAACAGCAATAATTAGCTGGTCTGCATGATTATTGTATAGTGTGTGGCTGGTTTTGATCATAACAATTATACCAAATTCTGAAACAATTTTTATTACTATTTTATTTTCTCTTACTATTAAGTATGAAGACTGTTTATTTTTTAGAAAGAGGATGATACATTTCTATATATTTGTTAGATAAAATTACTAATCAACATCAACTAGTAATAGAGGAAAACACTCACAGTTCTTCTGTGCTTTAAAACATTATTTCTAAGGTGCTAATCATTAGTTACTGAAAACACTATTACATCAAATTATTACAGGAATTCAGAAGCTTAATACAATCATATCACAGTCTGCTCGACACATCTTTGAGAGATAGACTATTCCATACACCCCCAATGCCAAATAACTAGGGGCCTGATTCAGAGGCTGAAAAAAAGAACTTAAAGTTACACCTGGGCAAAACCATGTTGATTTCAGGGGGAGTCAAGTTAATTTTATTCTATGCATGCAGGGAGAATGCTTTGCTTTTACTTATTGCACACAGATACCTGACCCGCTTCACTTTTAAACTGCTAATTAGACTTGAGCTGGGAAACATCACCTTTTAACTATAATACTGTTGTAACAAATGAAATTTGACTCCCCTGAAATCAACATGGTTTAGCCCAGGTGTAACTTTAAGATCTTATTTTCAATCTCTGAATCAGGGCCTAGATTCCCACCAACAGCCATTGTACAAAATCATGCACTTGGGGCACAAAAACCCTAAAGTTCAATCTATCCTTAATGGCACTACATTAGAAACTACTGAGGCGGAAAGGGATCTAGGAGTCATTATTTCATGTGACTTAAAGGTAGCCAAGCAATGTAACAAAGCAATGTAAAGGCAAGTCAAATGCTTGGTTGCATAGGGAGAGGAATTAGTAGCAGAAAGAGAGAGGTAGTGATGTCCCTTTATAGATCGTTGGTATGACCTCACCTCAGTTCTGGAAGCCATATCTAGCTTCAGCCGGTGTAAGGGAGTGTAAATACGCTGGAATGGCGGCGTTAGTATGATAACGCTGCCCTCCCAGCCTCATTACCCTCCCCCCGCCTACTTGTACTAACTGCAGCGTAGTAACGCTGGGGGACACCCCCTCCAGCGTTACTACGTGGCTGCTACAGACTTTTACCACCGTAAAATTCTCATTATCTAACTCTTAGTTTTGTCTCCTTAAATTAAATAATGGATGGCAAAATCCCAGTATCATGCAACCCAGCCCTCAGTAATACAACTACACACAAGTGGACAGGCTACTTCTGTGAATCAACTAAATAAGTTTTGGACAAGCAAGGTATGAAAGTTGCAATAGGATGCTTACACCTTGGTAAAATATACTTTTTAAAATGCAATAAAATAAAATAAAAAAAACAATAATTACCCTTCCTCATGTCCTGTTTTGTCCTGCATATTGGTAGACACAGAATGGAGGGCTTAGATTCCTTGCATCAATGTGGGAAAAAAAATCTAAGCTTTTAATTTTAGGTAACAATTTTCAATATTATTTAGCAGTCAAGAAAGTGATGTTTAATGCTGGTCAGATTACGGAAAGTCAGTGTTCTTTTCTGTAAATTGTTTTTAAAGGTTCAGTGATTCCAAATGGCCGGGAAAAGTAGGACATGAAGTTCACTTTCTTTTATGTTGAAACTACTTCATACGAAATCTCACAGTACCTTGTCTAATCTTAACATACATTTATTTTACTACTTTCAAATAATTATTTGCAAGACTGATTTAATGATCTTAAAAACCTACCAAAATTATAACAGTCATCCTATGAGGTTTACCAATTTTAAACATCAAACAAGAACAAAAGAAAGGAAAAGTATCAGTGTGTTCCCATTTGTCTTTCCGCATAAAATAAAAATGGGAGGCTTACTGATTGATGCTTGCTAAGGAACAAGTCCTACATTTTATTTGTATTACATGTCTTGCTTTGCTGCCCGTCCTCACATCTTTGCAGAAGAACTAATGTATTATGAAGCATCCATCAATGGTAAAGGTACATTGATGACATACAACGTTTATTTGAACTACTGTGTCTGGATTATATATCGTGGTTGAAGAACTCCAGACCATTGTTTGAGAATGCAATGGCTAGCTCTAATAGAGAAAAATGATTTCAAAGAATTTTGAACTAATCAGTGAAGATTCCATAAATGAATGCTTAAAAACCGGCAATTGTTTTTCTATATATTCTTAACTCTTTCATGCAGGTTCCGTAAAGTGGTTTGATGAAACAAGTGACAACAACAATAAACAGATTAATATATTAACTGAAATAAGATTCTTTGCTAATATATAAGTCATCTAGTAGCCCTGTTTACTCCCATGCTCGTTATTTTGGCATCCCCAATGTCTCCCAGCAGCCAGGATACAAAGTTTTCATTGATCTGTTAATTAGGTTAGCTCTTGGCTGTTGCTTAATAGAAATCTTGGGGCTTGGTACACTTCAATAGTATCTACAGCAATGGATTGCAGTGGTCCCTCTGAACATTGGGGTCCATCACAGATGTCCTCCTTGTCTTCTCCTGTTGCCAGGCCTGCACCAGAGGCCTGCTTGCTGCCTCATGATAAGTCTCCCATCCTATGTATTCCTGGCAGTGTGGTTCACTCACTGCCGGTTAAAGCATCAGGTTCAAACACCTTGTTTCCTCCAGCTCCGATTCTTGTGCCCGTTTGCCTTGCAGTTTGAGATTCTTGTTCTCTTGCCTCTCTTGTTTTCTCCCATATCCTCTTACCTTGCCTGCCTTCATTCGTCCTTTTTGCAGAAGTAGCACTGCATGATACAAATCCTGTTATCACTGTTGTGTTGTAACTAGTGAGTTCTCTTGCCCCTCTCTGTCTTATTATTTCAATCCATTCCTGCATTGAGTGATCGGTGACATAAAACACAAGAAGTTGTGGGTTGTTACAGTGATATGTGTATGTGTCTGTGGAAATTAGCATTTGCTTTTTGATATTCTCTTTAAATTTTGTGATTCAATATCTCCTATTCTTACTAATGCAAAACTCATGTGAATCTGAACAGTAATGAGAAAAACGACTGAAAATACTATTGATGATCCTGAAAACTGAAATTGTTGAAGTGCATTTAATTATACCCTTGATGACTTTGTCCTGCCAACTATACCTTACACAAGGAAGAAATTAAAGGACTAATGTTTTTTCATAATATAGTTTTAAGAACTTAAAACTGAAAAATGCAGATCATTAATTAAAACAAACTGAAGATTCAACATTTCTTGCTGATAAAATCACTTTGTTGAGACTACTTGCAAATTACATTAGTATTAGAAAATTAGATATAGAGGAATTTGGGCTGCAAATGACATTTACTGTATTAAACCACTGGACTGCCGGAAGCTATAAAAATAAGAATATTCCTGCATATAGGTGTTTTATTTGTCAATTTATAGAGTAGCCTATAATCTTAAGAATATCACATTTTAATTTTTACTTATTTAAGATTAACTTACTGGATCTTTTTTTTTTCTGCTATGGTTTATTCTATTTTTTATTTAATTTGCCCTAAGCAAAGCCATTTTAAGGAGCAGACGAGCTGTGGAACCACAAGCATTGCTCTCCAGCCTCTTCTCAAGGGGGGTTCCCAGGAGAGATGAATGGTTTAAATTGTGTGAAATCAAACAGATTTGACTTTTTAAATTCCAAGATGAACCAAAGCAGGATAAGACAAATGTAATTTATCATAATCCTTAGATCTTGCATGTTTTGGACCTTATATAAAGTGAATCTGACACTAATGAGGATGATGATTATGAATGTGTGGGATAAGACGTCTAGTGTTGATGTTTCCTGTAATCAGATCTATTCATATATAAACTGCATCTTCAATTAAGTAAAATTAGGACCACCAAAATGGAGGCAATTATTATTATTAAACCAATCCATTCCCACCTACATCCATTGGGGAACATAGACTTGCTGATTGCCATCCAAATCTGTAGTTACGTCTTCACCTTAAAATTATACATCCTGGAGTTCATGTCCAAAAAGGGAAAATAGGAGAGGAATAGGATGTCCCTGATGACCTGACATTACAAAGGATCCGGATCCATGACCATATTTATAAAGTCTGAATCTGGTCCATAGTTAAGTAACTTACTAGTTAGGTATTGTCACAAATCGCAGCACTTACCACATCGGGAGTCATCTCAGATGCGCTTTCTGGTCGTGTTTCCCCTCTGCGGAGGTGCCACTCTCATTGTGTCTTTCTTGTCTCTTTCTAGAGAGCATTCCTGGCGGTACTCTGTATCTTGTTCCAGATTGCTAACTCCTGCATCAGATCTCTGCTTTACCATCTGCTGCCTTCAGATCGATACCCCAGTACCAGACCTCTGCTTTACTATCTGCAGTCTGCAGATCGCTACTCCAGTATCAGAGCTCTGTGTACCAACTGCGACCTGCGGATTTCCAATCCAGGCAAGTCCAGCCCAGTGCAGTCCACTCTGGTTCCAGTGCAGTCCAGTCTGATTGCAGTTCAATCCAGTCTAGTCCAGTCTGGTTCCAGTCCAGTCTGGTTCCAAACCAGTCCATTCCAGTCCAGTCTGGTTTCAGTCCAGTCCAATCTAGTCCAGTCCAGTCTGGTCTTGACCTTATTACTATCGCACAGCACCTAGTCCATGAGCAGACCCTACATAAGGCCTCCCAGCTTCTGCTTTTCACCTGAACACCCAGCACGCCCTAGGGAACCCAGAATGGATACACAATTTAGTCATTCCATGACAAGTATTAGTTAAGAAGTCAAGTTTAGTTTAGTTTACTTTAGAAGTAAGTTAAGTATATTTGTTTTTATATTGTTAAGTAGTTTAGTTAATAACAAGTTGAGTTAGTTATTGGTAAAGTAGTTTTTAAGTTGGTTAAGTAGTTTAGTTTAGTGAGTAAACAAGTTGAGTTTAGTAGATTTTTGTAAAGTAGTCTAGTTTAGTTTAGTCTATAAGTTATTTTACGTCTTAGTTTGCATTCTGTTAGCTTTTGTACTTTTAATTGTTTTTTCTTTAATTGTTCCTATTTTTATGCAAAGAAATATTTTCATTCATATTTTTAATTATTCCAATAAAAATATTTGCAAAAAAAATACTATAAAAAATGTATTTATTACAAAAAAATGTAAACAAAAGTTTCGGTAGCTTGCATAAAATTGGCATTCTCCAGTGTGCTGCTGTCAGATAACAATACATGATGAAATTCACACAGTGGTAATGCTTGTGCAATGTTGGTTCCTCTATTAGAAACACCAAATCCTGAGCAGCGCCTTAACGGTTTCAGACGTTTTACTATCACATCACATAAATGTATCCAAAACATTGACACTGGTATGTTTCTCAGTGACGCCGGTGATACGGAAAGTAGCCTGTCTGTGAATGAGCTGGCATTGTGTCTTAGATTCTGCCAATACGACTGAAGGAGATTCACCCACCCAATTTATTGTCAGTCATGTCATCCTTACTTCAGTCACTACTGCTTATTTGCATATCTGTAGTTAAGTGGACCATAGCATTTTCTAGACAATGAATGATTTTTACTTTAACATCATTGTACAGCTGAGGAATTGCTGTTCTTCAAAAATGGAAAGACAATGGAATTTGGTAGTGTGGACTCTTGACTCAACAAATCTTCTTTTGTCCTTCTTGATCCTAGCATTACACAGGCCACTGTCCTGCTTGGCCACTCAGCTCTCATGTCCCTGACTGCTGAGTGGCTGAGCAGTACAAGCAGGTACAGGACATCAGTTGACTCTTTTGTGCTTAGGAGGCATAGTACACACGATCACTCATCTCATCCTTAGCTTACTTGAGGAGTATATTATCAGCAGTAATCAAATTAAATTAAATAATATAGTGATGGCTTATGATGTTCCAAACACATCATTTTTAAGTAATAACAATGGACCTCATTCAGACTTAAGAAGGAACTTGAAATTAAGGACCTGATTCACACTTAAGAAAGTTCTAAAAATAAGAACCTAAAGTTACTCCTGAGCAAAACCATGTTGTTTTCAGGGGGAGTCAATTTAATTGTATTCTTTGCATGCAGGAATACATCTTTGAATAGCTTACTGAAAACAGATACTGACCAGCTTTACTATTACACTGTTATTTAGACTTGGGCTGGGAAATATCACCTCTCAACACTAGTACTGTTTGCAACAGATGAAATATGACTCCCCCTGCAATCAACATGGTTTAGCCCAGGAACTTAAAGTCACTCCTGAGCATGGTGATTGCAGGGGAGTCATATTTCATCTGTTGCAAACAGCACTAGTGTTGAGAGGTGATAATTTCCAGACCATGTCTAAATAACAGTGTAATACTAAAGCTGGTCAGTATCTATGTGCAGCAAGCTATTCGAAGATGTATTCCTGCATGCAAAGAATGCTATTAACTTGACTCCCCCCAAAAACAACATGATATTGCCCAGGCGTAACTTTAGGTTCTTATTTTTAGAACTTTCTTAAGTGTGAATCAGGTCCTAAGAGAGGAAGGTTACACCTGGGTAAAAGTCAAGTTAATTGTATTCTTTGCATGCAGGGTTATATCTTTGAATTGCTTTCTGCACACAGATACTGACCAGCTTTACTATCACACTGTTAATTAGAGTTGGAATAGAAAACATCACCTCTCAACTCTAATACTGTTTACAGCAGATGAAATATCACTCCCCTGAAATCAACATGGTTTAGCCCAGGAGTAACTTCCTCCCTTATTTTTAGGCCCTATGATCAGATGCTCCCTTGCATCAATCCTGAGATTTGGACATCATAGATCACTTAACTATTACATTTACTCCATATGGATTCTGAATTAATATCGTTAGGAGACTTACGCAAGCTGCTTGTGCGATCCAGATGTTATGTATAATAGAAGGGAATGGAGATTTACACTTTTTCAATGAAATCAGTGGGAGAATTGGCAGTATGGCGAACCTCCTTATACCGCCCCACTTTGAGTCTGAAATAATATGTAGAAAAAAGAACTGAAAAATATGATAAACAGGACGCACTCTTTTAACCTTCAACAATAGGCCCAATACAGGCAGCAAAAAGTAAAACTTAACTTTTATTATTTATATATAAAAACACTAAATAATCTCTGGCTTCTTGTATTAATTAATAGTCAACCAAAAGGTAGCTCAAAGAATTCCAGCAAAATATAAAGAACACAGAAAAAATGATAAATGTGAAATAACAAGACAATGGTTGAGGTGATTAAAATATTATGGGGAGAACGTTATGAGGCCTCACAATTAGTAATGTGTGAATAGTTGCCAGTAAGACTGTTTTAAAGTGCTCAATAGTGGTTTAAAGTGCTTTAAAGTACCCCCTGGATAACAAGACATGGGATTATCTTACTAATGCTACATTGTTGTTTGGGTATCCTGGATAGTATGGGTATAAGAGCTGTTATAAAATATGTATTTAAAAATGGTATGATATGAGTAAGGGCCAATCTATTATGATACAAAGAAAGTTTAATGTTTTAAAACATATATTGATTGAAGTGAACATAGAAAACGGTTGTTTTTTATGTTGCTCAGTGCACTTCAATACCATCACTATGAAACAAATAACATGCCCTTGAAACATTATAATATTTTAAATATTGTTGTTTAACTTCCTTCCTCTTTGTATGTTCAAATATGCAACTCAATTTAGGTCAGTTCCACACCTGGAAACCATATGTGAAAAGAGTAGAGTCTACAGAATAATCCTGTTTCCATGCAATAGTCATTGTTGGGAAAACAAGATAACATGCTCTTATGAATGGGCAAAATGAAAGGAGAAGTATGTGTTAAAAATCAGGGCCTGATTCAATTGTCTACAATCCCTGATCGTGATGCATTTTCCATGAATTTACAATGAGTACATAGAGGTGCGCATTAAAATCCACCATTTTTACTTACCATAATAGACAGGAATAGGCACATTTCGGGCTTTTTCCCATCTTCACAGGCAATTGAATAAGGCCCACATCAGCGGCCTATGAGTTAATGACATGTCCTTAGGGTAAACAATGTTTCAATGGTGATTCAGTCTATAGGAGACCATACCACCATCATGTGTTTTACGGCTGCGTCCCTGGTGGTCTAGTGAGGCCATATAGTTCACAACACACAGACTGAACTGATACCTAAAGCAAGTCTTTCATGGAAAACCATTTGCTCCTACAGGCAATGTCATACTGGGGCATGGATTGGGATCCATCACATTGTTAAAGGGTCAGGATAGTTGTAGCACTGTACCCTGCAAACATACTAAAACATTAGCTGCACCCACAGACTGCTTCACCAGCTTAGTGTGACAAGCATGTATTATACAATTATATCACAGTTATAATGACCCAGTAAGTATCCCATTGATACACGTACAGCCATACATGTTTTCCTCCATTTTTGGCCCATGAATATCCAGCCTTTATTATCACCCCTTGTATATCTGCCTCCAATGTCTGCCCCATCTGCCAATGCCTGCCTCCTATGTCTGCCCACATCTGCCAGTGCCAGTGCCAGTCTAGTCAGCCTCCATCTGCCTCCATATGCCATGCCAGACCTTTATTTAATGAACTTACCTTTGAAGTCTTCTTTCCTCCACGGCGCTCCCACTGCTGTTAGGCGTCGTCTCTCGGGCGGTGTCTGGTCTGTGGTTCTAACTCTAACAATCTGAGTCCCAATGTTGTCTTTTTACAACCTAGAACATGACTTTATTTTAAGAACTAGCTTTTCTCCTAAAGGATTTACCCATCCTTTAAAACGTTGATATTTATTTACTCATTCTTAAAAATAATAAAAATATCATTGTAAAAGTGTTCTGGAAATTTCACACAATCTGCATGAGATCTACCTTATCTGAATATGCGAACACTTTCCTGCAATTTTTTTAAAAGCCTGCATCTGTAGTCATGTAAATCATGATGAGTTAAGTGTTCATGGTCAGTATGTCACCATGATAAATTATACTGCATCTATCATATTGCATATGGTCATTCTTTAACCCATTAATGGCTGCCTATATTTTATATGTTAATGATCAGATCTGTTTATGTCACAATAACATTAGGAAAAATATAAATTATGTTTTTGTTTTTATTTCAAAATATTGGAATAAATAAGGCAAAGATAAAGAAATCTGCTTTTAAACTGTATAGTCTTTGACAATTATAAAAATGTAAAATATAATAGCAACACCTACCAAAACTAAAAGCATTGATTAAAGTGAAGCAGTAGAATAACATGTACAGTATTTACAATGTTATAGATTTGTTGATATAACTCTTGATTTTCCATACTAATGAACCAGAACCAGACCTAGGACCGGATTCAAAGAACAGAATGAATTAAGAAAGCGTGGATTCGCAAAAAATACGCATCTAAGACGCAGGGCAACTCCCATGACACCCCCCTCGTTCCTACGGATTTTAGGTGACTTCTGCGTCCAAAGGGTCTGTATGTATGTCTGTGCTTAAGTTGCTTAAGTATGCGCGTGCTTAGAAAAACTGCACCCTTAATGCCCCATTTAAATGCCTCACCCCACCCAGTCTTCTTAACTTCCCTCTTAAGGAGGACAGACACACCCCTTCTTACTTATTACACTAAGGATGGAGTTGAAGTCCGTGCATAAAGGATTCCCATGCATAACATCTGGATCTCATGTGTAAGTGTCATCTGGGCATGTGCAGTTTATCCGTTCCTAAAATTCACACAAAGATAGCCCCTAGGTACAGTCCTGATTTCCACGCCATCCCCATGTTATATAAGGCAGGGTCCTGCACGTGTAATGCTTGTAACCCAGCAGAGTTCTCAGTGCCGGGGGAGTGGAGGAGACTTTCACAAGTTATTTCAGTCAGAATCCACTGTTAATTTTCATTTAAAAAAAGAGGGAATCAAGTTGGGATAAGGAGAAACCAAACCCATCATGAGGATCCAGGACCACCAAAATCTTAACCCAACCACAAGATTTGCTCTACAAAAAATAAATATATTGCAACTTATGTAGAAAAGAATGTGATGAACAACTGGAAAATAATGAAATAAGCTCAGTGTGGGGAAACACAAAACAAAGTGCAGGGAATACAAACCACTCGGCTACAAAAAAAATTTTATAATGAAATCTTTCTATGGTAACTAATTGGAACTTCTTATATGTAACATCTTATCAAGATCATTTTATGCCAAAGACACAAAACTTTAGATTACCGCTTTCTCTGCAATCTGAAACTTGATGGCTGGGTCTTCCAGTAAATTACCCCGACAGTAAGGGGACGATCTGAGCTCTTTATCCAGCTCTTCTGTGCTGTATCATAACTGTGGTCAAATGAAGTTAAAAAATGTCCACCAACAAGACAGTTGGGCAAAACAAGTCTTCAGTAAGTTTATACAATGCGTTCCTTGGCTCCTCCAGTTGTCTGGACATCGTGGGATGTGTAGTGTAGTTAAATACTACGTTTTGGATCAACGGTCTCATGTGTCATTTCCTGTAAAAACAGGAAGACTTACTTGACAGTTAATACATTGCACTAATCCAGGGTACATACAACATTTTTTCAAGACAATGGTTGCGCAGATTCACCCTTGCTCTATTAATGTGGTGACATTTCTTAAGTCTGACATTCTTTAGCCTGTAGCTTAAGGGCATGTCTCCATGTGTCAAGCGAATTTCCCAAATGGATTTTGTATTTCTAACCACAGTCTGGGAGATAAGTGTGTTTCTAAATGAAGAAAACTGGCCTGTCCAGGAATTATTGTGTCTGCTACAGAAAGATCAGACAAAACTTGTCAACTGAAAATCAACATGCAGAAGGTTTATGTCAAATGTAGAATTCTGTGGCTAGATAGAGAATAGAAAAAAATGTGATTAAGACAATGGAGGGTTAGAAAATAGTAGAGGACAGTAATATATAACAATACCAACACCATAAATAACCAACCTTGAACTGACTGGACGCTATAATACATCAGTCTGCACAATACACCAATATCTGACCAGACAGCACACACTAAACCTATGTTTATATCTACTGTGCCTTAGTGCTTTGTATTGCAGAAAATGTTAACTTTAATTACACTAGGAATAAGCTGGATATCTCATGCAAATATGAATATTCAAGATAGAATATCTGAAAAGCATTAATCAGTTGTAGGATTGGAAAATATAGGCCTCACAGGGGTATATATAGACTTTAAAGCAATGTAAAACATGGTCATAAACATGTGCTCATTGGGCCACATCCCGATAAGCTGCTTGCAGAAGTCAGGTGTTTTGCTGGCGCTGCGCACGTGTGTTCCAGATGTCATGTAACTGAGATCCGTCTTATACTTATATCTTTTTTCAATATTTTTATTCCCCCTCCACAACTTGATTCTATTGCGGGAATATAATATAGCTCTACATGTACTGGTTTCTGCTATGTATATACACATACACAAGTTTCTGCTATGTATATGAATAGTTATACTGCACATACACAAATTTCTGCTATGTATATGGTATAATTATACTGCACATGCACAAGTTTCTGCTATGTATTTGGTATAGTTATACTGCATATACACAGGTTTCTTCTATGTATATGGTATAATTATACTTCACATACACAAGTTTCTGCTATGTATATGTAATAGTTATACTGCACATACACAAATTTCTGCTATGTATATGGTATAGTTATATTGCATATACACAAGTTTCTGCTATGTATATGGTATAGTTATATTGCATATACACAAGTTTCTGCTATGTATATGAAATGTTTATACATAAACCGCTATGTAGAATGTACTCTGTCAGAGGGAGATCTGAATCTGGTCCTTTGTAACTTTTTCTACTGGTTTTATCTAGTTGTACTACAATAAGTAGGGCCGGATCCATCACTGGGAACTGGGATAGTCAACCCGGAGCCATCACACACAAGAGGACCCTCATTGACATGAATCTTTTCCTCTTTGTCTCCTGCTGCAGTGGATGAGGATTGATGTCAGTAATTGACATTCTCCTTTGACGCTGGGCAGGTGATCTTAACCTAATACAGCTATATTGTGAACTGAACCTGCTTTTTATGTATGTGCTGACACATAGTCTTATATAATGTTTGTTTGGCACGTCGGACATCCCCTTTGTACATTCTCCTTTTAAGCTCACTATCACAGCCATGAAAATATGCCGTCAGTAGCAGAACAGCGGTCCAGATTCCGGATTCACGCGCCTACGCAATCTATATACAGAATTGGTACGTAGATAGCGTAAATAAGTTACTACGCATGCGAAAAGCAATGTACATAAGACGAAAGCTACATAACTGTGAATCTGGACCCTTGTACGTATGGGAGTCGTACAGAGATCTGTGTTTGGTCCTTAATCTTTAGTTGTTTTTTTTAAAGGAAAATAACCGTTGCGCAGTGCTTCGGGGCACGGGGCTGGATCCAGACCTCCGTGCGTTAAGCTGCTGACTCAGGGCCTGATTCAGAGGCTGAAAAGAAGAACTTAAAGTTACACCTGGGCAAAACCATGTTGATTTCAGGGGGAGTCAAGTTAATTTTACTCTATGCATGCAGGGAGAATGCTTTGCTTTTACTTATTGCACACAGATACCTGATCAGCTTCACTTTTAAACTGCTAATTAGACTTGAGCTGGGAAACATCACCTTTTAACTATAATACTGTTGCAACAAATGAAATTTGACTCCCCTGAAATCAACATGGTTTAGCCCAGGAGTAACTTTAAGTTCTTATTTTCAGCCTCTGAATCAGGACCTCAGTACGTAGGTAAGAAACATCTGTGCATGCGTGATCTCCTGGCATATGTAACGTTATTCTGCACAATGGGAGATCTGGACAACAGGGTGACTCATCCCCTCCGCTTGCTACATGGTGCCGCTTGCCTCGGGTGGCATGTAAGGAACTCGCTGCTCCGGTCGGTCCTCCTGATAGTTCGGGTGCGGCGGTGATCTCCAGCGAGACCATGCGTCGCACCTCTTCCTATGGGCGCGGTCTCCTAACACCGCTCAGAAATACCCCACATTCATTAAACTTTTACAGTATGGACTGGCTAAAAGACTTCCATGGGGATCAGGGGTCATACAGACCGCCATCCGTCTCAGAGACTTACAGTTGGTTTATGACAGTGTGACTGCTGCAAAGTTGGCAAGTTGACATGGGAGTTCCCTCTTTCCTACGGTCTATCAGACCTCTGTGCGCATGTATTCCTTAATGCTGCACTAGTTTAAGAAAGGTAACATCCCCATTATGTAAAAACAATAATAAGTCAGGAGAACTGAATAATCAATGGGATCAATGTGCCTGGTGTTCATAGGCTTATGATGAAACCATACAAGCCAACTCTCCGGGAATGTCTGGAAGATTCCCCAATGCATATCTCCCAACTGTCCCTCTTTAGGCGGGACTGTCCTGATTTGTGGCCTGCAACAAAAGGGGCAGCGTTTATGCAAAGCATATGGAGTTTTGAATACATATGTTAATAATGTGGGTGGGAATGGGTGGAGTTTGGGCTTATTATGTTCCTTTTAGTTTCTCAGTGTCGGGAGCTAGGCCCAATGTCAGACAATGTCCATATTTTAGGTACGTTTTAACTGCGCATGCATAGTAACTTTATTTACGTAATTATGTTGAATATACGCACGTAAGTGCTTTAGGCACAGACATGTAAATCGCACTTGGGGACATATGTACGGATGGGCGGCGTACTTTAAACATTTACATGAAAGTGGGTGGGGGGAGGCATTTAAATGAATGCTTGAGGGCGCGGCTTTACTGAATCACACGGACGAAAGACATTGCAGGGTCGGGAGAGTGGAGTGTTATGGGTGTTTCCTTGCTACGTGCGTGAGTATAATTGCGTACTTTTGAAAAAACGGATCTCTGAATACGGCCCATTATCCGCAAAATCCTGGCAGAGTGGGCATCTGCTTGTGCCCCACGAATGGCATCAGTAAGCCAGCTGTAATTTGCAGAACTGGCAAGGAAAGGACTTGACTTGATCACATGATTCGCATGCTGCACATGCGTAGTGTGTTTTTTTTCACGAATTTTCGCTTACGATCAGCGTACTATCGATTGCGGCCGTAGGTCTGGATCAGGCCCATTGTCCGTATTTTAGGTATGTTTTAACTGCGCATGCGTAGTAACTTTACGTAAATTACGTTGAATATACGCACGTAAGTGCTTTAGGGACAGACATGTAAATCGCACTTGGGGACATACGTACGGAGGGGCGGCGTAGAAATACGTACTTTAAACATTTACATGAAAGTGGGTGGGGGGAGGCATTTAAATGAATGCTTGAGGGCGTGGCTTTACTGAATCACACGGACGAAAGACATTGCAGGGTCGGGAGAGGGGAGTGTTATGGGTGTTGGTGGGTGTTTCCTTGCTACGTGCGTGAGTATAATTGCGTACTTTAAAAAAAAACGGATCTCTGAATATGACCCATTATCCGCAAAATCCTGGCAGAGTGGGCATCTGCTTGTTCCCCACGAATGGCATCAGTAAGCCAGCTGTGATTTGCAGAACTGTCAGGGAAAGGACTTGACTTGATCACATGATTCAATGCAACCTGCGTCAATGTGACTCCGCCCACCTTCATCACAATGCTGTGGAAGTTGGAAGATACCATAATCGAATGGACTCCTCTGGAGATCCTAGAGGGGAGAAGTAATATGCTGGAAAATGTTATGTTAATGATAGAAATGTGCAATGCGCAGCCTGAGATTGCAGGGGAGGCCATACACATATCCTTAATACTCAGTTTCATCTTACAAGACAAGAAATACTGGGGTACTTTTTACAGCGCATGGGGTGATTAATCACACGGTTTTATTTTACATAATGAAGTCCATAACAGCGACAGCATAAACTAGAATGGAAACTGTATTCTTAATGGTCTTTATTGCTCCTAATTATCCTTGATGAAATCCTCAGTTTCAAATTACTCAGCAATTCCTTTGATTTCTTTTCTTTAAACGCTTTTTTTAGCTAAGAAAATGTAAAAATCCATTTGTCCTGTCCTGCAAGCTGTGTGGTCTCATTTCCAACATCTAAGGAACAATGAAAGTCCACTGATGGAGCTCCATATATATATGTATATCAAAGGAACAGAATGCACTTTGTTACAGTGATTTTTGCATCCAGCAATCAAGGAAGGAGGTGTTTTTTATGTACTTGAAATTAATTTAAAGTGAAAAGCAGGTGGCATTATAATATGTAGAATGCAGAAACAGCATTCGCCTGTAACACCACTGGATGATATATTTATAAAACCAGCTGCTTTAAACACATGGAAACATTTTTTTTCTCAAAGCTGCAGGAAGTTTGGCATATTTGCAAGTTTCTAATGTTTTAATTTATGTAAATTTTTATACCCAAGGCCAATGATTCAGATACGTAGTTTAACATAACATACAACTGCTCAGAGAGAGGAACATTTAAAATGTGCTGACATAATTAGAGCGAAGAGAGGACTTCATCTAACTCAACTCTATATAAGCTTTAGTATTTCTTTCGGCTGCATATTCTTCTATTTATACTTTCAACTGTGACTACCTGTTGTTAAAAGTTGCAATTTTTTATTTTAATTCTGTTTTAGCAATATTACTAATCAGAGTTACTGTTTTGTGTTTTCATATTGTTATATTGTCTTTTTTATTTATTTTAATCCACCTCATTGAATGATTTTATTTAGGGCTGTCTGGAATGTATCCATAATATGACACACACTATACAATGTACAGCTGCAGACAGCACACTACTGTACATTTTCTTGTGTGATAGTCAGGAACTTTGTACAGTGTGTAGTCACCATTAGACTGGAATGGATGGCTCAAACAAAAAAAATAAGGTGTGGTGGGAACTAGGGATAAGGGATATTGATAGGGATTCAAATGGTGAATTATTATTATTATTACCGTATTATTATTGTTATTTATATATTTATTAACAGGTTTTATATAAAACCATCATATTATACAGGCCTTAATTTTAAAACAATTATTATAAAACGAGACTACTTAATAACAAATAGACTGAGTGAATAAGAGTTAATGATGAGTTATAGTAATGATGACATCATTTACATTAGGGGGCTCTAGTGAGTGCTCTAGTGTTTATGACGTCATCATTACTATAAAAGGCTGCCCTCTAGTGACCGAATGCTCATTAGAAGCGGTGCGGAAGAAGAGGAAGCAGCCTGTCACGAAGAGGCCGAAGAGCTGAAGAGAGGACCGGAGCTGCATCTTCTATCAACCGGAGAAGATTCTACATGCAACTGGAGAAAATTACCTACAAAGAAGAAAGAAACTCCAAGCAACTCATCCCAAGAATGATGACAGCTAAACGGTGAGTGTTACATTTTTTTTATTTATTTCATACAACACACAGTACATTACTACACATTTAGTATAGTACACGGAGGCCACTGGAGGTGAGTTAACATATTTGGGGGCATTGTTATGCAGTGTAAATGTTTATTTTAGCCACACAGGTATATTAATGTATTACTGTATGTTTTTTTCACAATGTTTTTTTTTTCATGCATTGGAGAAAGGGCAGCATGTTTAGAAAGCTTAACATGCTGATGCTGATATTACTACAAGGCTCAGCAATTCTGAGCCTTGTAGTTCTATCAGCGCAGCCATGCTAAGCATTCCAGACATGCTGCGCTTCTGGGTTTTTATTTTACAACAAAGTGACAGGGATTTTTCCAGGAACCCCTAGAAAAATCGATGCTTATCGACGGCGAATTAAAATCGCCTGAGAGAAGCGTCTGTTGGTGAATCCCGCGATTTTTACAAAAAAAATTGCGGGAAAATGCGCATGGCTGGCAATTCATAATCGCCAGCCAAAACCGACCTTAGTAAATATACCCCATAGAGTGGGTGTAGCCCAGGAGAATATCTGTAACCTGGAATCAGAGCATTTACTGAAAATATATCTGGGTAAAAGTGAAAATATGTAAGAGGGTGCAGTCTTGTTAATGACTGTGTAGGTTAGCAAAAGGATGTTATATTTAACTCTATTAAATACAGTAGACAACCAATGTAAAAACTGACAGAGGGAACAAAGAATCATCAGTAGCTGCTGCATGCAATGAAGACATATGCAACACTGGTGTGAAAGGATACAACAGAGCACCCACATGTGGCCAGTATACACACATAGGATTTATCCTACAGCAGAAAGAGAGAAGAAATAGAACACAGTATCAATACACTGAATATGAGGGGTAGGATGTCCAATGCAATATGCAGGTTGATACAATATAGTATGCAAAATGCAGCAAACACACTGTCCAATTATTGCTCCTGATGGTCGACTCAGATACTTTCATATGACTAGTCGAATAGTGCATATGGGGCTTTATGTAGAACAGAGATTCATTTTTAAATGCATAATAAGAACATGCAATTATTGGGCCAGATCCTAAACTACGTACGAGAGTGTTTTTACGCTAGCCGTGGACGTAAAACATAACACATTACTATTTATTGCACATGCGCGCGCCAAATGTTACGCCACGTAACTCAGAACGTACATACTAGCCTAGTTTCAACAGTGTAACTAAGAACAATGGGGCGTGACAGCCATACGACACCCGTAATTACGCTTCGGAGGCGGGTTGAGGCATTTAAATTGAGCAGTATTGGCGTGCTTAGGCGCCTACGTATGTGAAGCCTATACGTACGTCAGTAGTTACACTTTGAAAAGTTAAGGTAGGGTTTGGCAAGCGTAAAACAGCCAGAGTACGTACGAGTGAGGGGAATGCCTAGAAAATACGCTAGTGTAAATACGCTACGCGTTGAAAGGTAAATAGTCCATAGGTCTGGATCTACCCCACTATCTGTAAAGACAGCGGGTATATACATTCTCCCTGACTCAGCTTTGGTGGAATCTTTTAGTTTGGTACAAACATCAGTTTTCTTGCAATGCAAATAGTTATATAAAGCCAAGGGAAGGGAGTGGGGGCTTTATGGTTTTGGGCTGCACATTCTCCCATTTTCAGGACTGGCTTTTTTGGAAGTGCTTTGTGGACTTTGTAATTTAGTAGAGCCTCCTTTTCATCACTGTTATAGGGGTACACTGTTACATAGATTATAAATACATGTTCACCTTGCACATGAACATACAGTACATGCAACATGCATATTTTACCATATAATATAGTATATAGTAGGTAAAAGCTACAAAGTGTCACATCTATAAAATGTATTAAACAAAAACCAATAGCTGCGAGTTTAGAGCAGGGTTGCCGACTCTCCCGGAATATCCGGGAGACTCACGAAATTTGGGCAGTTCTCCCGGTATCCCAGGAGAGCCGGCAAATATCCTGCAAGCCCCGACCCTCTATCAATCACAAGTAATCAAGCCCCGCCCATCCCGTTTAATTGACAGGGGGTGTGACTTTGCATCATTAAGTCCCGCCCCCTCACAATAATCTATGGCTTCCCCCGGAGGGTAGCTTTTAATAGTCAACAACTATGTTCAGTCATTTGGAGAAATGACTGAACACTTTTGAAATATTGCTGGAATTAGCTCATTCCGCTAATCTTTCATAGGTAAAAGACACCTGTGCCCCATAGCTTCCGAACCCTTGTTTGAGGTTATTGCACCTCACTCTATCTTCTTTTTACCTTTTTATTGTTGTTGTTTGCTTATGTTGGTTTCACTAGTCTGCTTGATTTCAAATTTACCATCATTCAAAACTGGATTATTTACATTACATTACATTAGATCCATTTGGTTTTTTTGTTGTGATGTCTGCATACTTACAATTTAAACATATTTAAAATGCTAACTTTATACACTTATTAGTTTGATCAGTCATGGGACACTCAGAAAGAAAGGGTTCACAAATTATCACATTAGCATTTACATATCTATATAACATATATACATTTGTAATATTTGAATATATTTGCTCCAATAGTCACACATGCTGCCTAATAATCTGCCCTGTTCTCATCCTAATAGGATTGCCCCAAATGCAGTTACTGAAAGCCCAAAATATCTTAATTTTATCCCAGCGCATGATGGATCTGATAAAATACACAATAATCAATGTAATCATTCAATAACTGACTAACCTAAAAGAGAGATCAGTGCGTTTTATACCCACAAGATTCTCCCACAAACATCCAGGTCTGCAAATACTATCCCAACAACTCAAACACATTTTCCCTTTGTCCAGTCACTTATGGGAATAGCGATTTCAATTCAGTTCTTTTCTATTGTATATCTTAGCTATCTTTAAACTGTGTTGCTCAGTCTGAAAGGCAATCCCTGGACACTAGTCACAATGGGTATGTTTTGTGGACACACATATAGAGACCAGGAGCTCTATCTTTTTGAATACTGCAGCTAATGATGTCTGGGACATTGTGAACAAGAGCTGAAGTGTGTCGTTGTCTTTACCAAACAAATACAAGGGCTCTTATGTGAATAGTTACAAGTCCCTCGAGATCTATTTTCACCACACATTCTAGAGACAAAGTACCTCAGTGCAGTGCTCAGAGAAAGTGCAAATAGACATAAGAGTTTATTTAATGCCAGGTTAAACAAAGTATTAGGGGAAGGGGTACATTCATTATAGACAATACAAACAAATAACACATTTGTTACATATGGAAAGAAAGAGCCTACAATGGTCCTAAAATAACCAAATAACTGGAAACGTCTTAATGGACAGGTAGAGTCAGACAGAACACACTGAGGGGAACATGACAAGTGTATTTGTGAAATTGGTGGTGTTTCCACTTTGGGAGACTTGGGCTAAATGAGATTGATGGGATACTTGCATAGTCTCTAAAATAGGAAGCTGGCCCTTAGTTTAACATGTGGCAGCCCTTTATGGATGACATTCCCGTATGTTTTAATGTCCTGAATTCATGCTTTAGGTTTTTTCTGATGAGACTCAGATTCAAAAATTCCCTGGGAGAAATAAAGCAACTAAAAGATTTTTCTCCAAACACAGTCCTCAGGGACCCCCTAACAGTCCATGTCTTCCAGGTCTCCTCACAGAACAGAGGGATACGGAAAGTTCCACCTTGCTATTGTAACGACCCCCTGTAGGTTAAAGGTTAAAATAGGAAATTGCAGAGAGGTGAAATAAAATAAGAAAATGTGAGTGAAGACCGACAACAGTTTTGCTGTTTAAAATATTTTCTTTACTGAAAGAAATTAATTCGCTTTTGGCTTTGCAAAAGCGGAAAACTTATTCTAGTTCACAACGAAAATGCTTATACAAATTGAGTATTTTTTTTTACAAATTAAACAGCTACCCAATGTTAACAATGTATAAAGTTCTCATCCTATAAGTTCATTATACAGTTTGTATCAACATTAAATATTACACCCCAATTTAACTCACAAAACTGTTGAAATTATAATCACTCCTCTCTCCACTTATTGGACCGTATTCAGAACTGCGGCCTCATTGCATATAATGCCGGAGTTTCCGCTATGATGTACTGCGCATGCGCAGTAACTCTGAAACGTAATCTCTTAAAGACCGCGTATTCGCAATCTACTTTGCAACATGCAACGTAGATTAAGTTTCAGAATTACTGCACATGCGCAGTACATCATAGCGGAAAACTCCGGCCTTATATGCAATGCAATGAGGCCGGAGTTCTGAATACAGCCCATTATTCTTATACAGTTACAATTACTATTCAATATTTCTTAGTTACATCTGCCACTCAGGATCTTTACCCTTAAATAACAGCTTCAATATATCGTTTCATATAGTCACAAACTATTTCTAAAACACAAACGAAACAGTTTTATTATTTAAAATTAGGACAAAATAGATTTAAACTTGCAGGGTGGTTGATCTAGCTGCGTCACTTTAAGCTGTACTGTTTGCCCACTTTAGTCTCTGCTTCCCCTTCACCTTCTTCCTTTCATTTCCACCTCTCACTCAATTCTCAAATCCGATAATATTCCCACTGCCTTTACAACCAACACCTGCCCCACAGTTATTCCTCACTACCACCAACACACCCTCCGACTCTCAGCACCTTCTCCGGCTTCCCCACTATCTCCAATGCTGTCCCTGTCTCTCAGCACCTTCTCCGACTACACCGTGTTCACTACCTCTTAATCTCCACCGTCACCACACTTTCTCTCCGTTCGTCCTCCCTCACACACTAACTGCCAACTCTCCCGCACCTTCACACTTTCCACAGTCCTTTCCCAATCTTTCTGGAATCACCTTACACTCTAGCTCATGCCTCTCTCAGCTGCCTGTTAACTCACCGAGTCCCCTCATGCTATATCGCGCACGGATGCCAGCTGGCTGTTATCTCCCAACAGCCCTCGTGCCTCCCTGCAAAACTCAGACCCCCTCCCTGGCTAACATTTAGGGGTACCACACTATCTTTTAAGATGTGTTAGTACACAAGAGGTTTTTCTAGCAATCAGATATATCAAAAGATTTATATGAAATTCAAGTCCTGATCAGTAAAAGTATTCATCCGTACCCACTACACACCATTTATTGGCAGATCTGTGACTTTCAGTTCCCATAATCCTCTCCTCCAACAAAATTTTCAATGCATTCCCACAAAAGCAGCTATAAATAGAGGTAAAATTGTGCAAAGACGTTTGGGCAGCATAAACATTGAAGATTTCAGCTGACATTGGGGTATCATTGATCGCGAAAATTATCCACTTCCAAAAATTCCAATCAAATGATCCGATGATGTTTCTGAAGATTGTATAGCGTTGTTTCCTGATGCTCATAATGTAACACTCCTAACACTTTGCAAAGAATTCAGTAACAATAAAGACGTCATTTTAGATCAGCTTAGGAGATCGTTATCACGCACATAGCACCTCCTCCCATTGAAGGTATAGGAAGATGCGCAGAGTGTCTAAAGACCTGATTCACACTTAAGAACACGTTACGTTCTTAAATATACCCAACTAATAGCAAGGCAACTCCCTCGGTAGGCCCCTAGTTTTCAGGTTTTTAAGAGACTTACGAGTGCCATAGGGCTCCCTTGACTGTAGGCCCGCATTTGTGTGCGTACTGCGTCTAATTATGAACGTCTCTGCATAACCGTGCCTCCTTTTGGTCATTTAAATGCCTCCCTCCACCCATTCTTCGTATCTGCCGTGTTAATTATTCACGGCACACCCCTTTCGGCCTAAGTTACTGCAAACCTTGCGACTTTAGGTGCATACTGTTGAATCACGGCATTTGCGTTCCCAAGTCCAACATAAATAGCGTATAAAAGCTACTACACATGCGCAGTATATCCCTTCTTAAAAATACGCCCCAGAAAACACAAAAATTCTTAAGTGTGAATCAGGTCCTAAATACCTAAGCTTCGATAGCGGTCTGTCTGTTGGGATTGGTAATAAAACTATATAATTTTACTTGTAATTGAATTCCCCATTAGTTTAATTTACTGTAATATGATCTATCATGTTTATGCTACTGTTGCACTCTGTCAAGTGCCAAGTGTGGAATATATTTTATTTGAATCTTCCAAAAAACAAACAACATTTAATTAGAGATGTGCGGGCTCGGTTCTCAGAGAACCAAGCCCATCTGAATTTGGGGATCCGAGGCGGCATCCGATCACAGCTCGGATCTCCGCGGCCGCCTCGGATGACGTCACTGAGGCCGAACTGCAAAATCCCGTGTCAGATCTCGCAGGATTTTTCATTTGGCGCCGGACGCAGCGCGGAGGAAGGAGCGATGGAACGCGGCAGAGGTAAGTAAGAAAGAGTGAGGGGAATTAAATACTTGGGGGTACCTGGACAGATGATGGGAATACTGAGGGGGGGAGCTGGACACATGATGGGACTACTAGGTGGGGAGCTGGACACATGATGGGAATACTGGTGGGAGCTGGACAAAGGATGGGAATGCTGGGGGTGGGGGGAATCTGGACACATGATGGGAATACTGGGGGGAGGAGCTGGATGCATGAACG
>WWET01000250.1:512702-524377 GCA_011038615.1 Limnodynastes dumerilii | reverse complement strand
ATGAAGTGGGGTATGTTTGTTTATTTTATAGTACAAGGGGGGCATGTGTGTTTATTTTATAGTACGGGGCATGTATGTTTATTTTATAGTATGGGGGCATGTGTGTTTCTTTTATAGCACGGGGGCATGGTATCTTTAATGAATAATACGGAATAAATGTATGTTTATAGTATGTTTATAGTATACTATGGGGGCATGTATGTTTATTTTATAGTACAGGGGCATGTATGTTTATTTTATAGTACGGGGGCATGTATGTTTATTTTATAGTACTGGGGCATGTATGTTTATTTTATATTAGTACAGGGAAAAGCAAGGAAGGGGAGAGGGGAGGAAGGAGGAGAGGTAGATTGGCCACTCTACAGATCAAAGGAATAAATCAGTGCATGAATGAACAAAGTACTCTGGTAAAAGATTCTGACTCAGATTGGGAGCAACCCTAACCAATAGTATGGGTACTGCCACAGAGGGTGCCCTGATAATAATGAGATAAATGAGGAAGGGAGAAAAAGGATGGAAAGAGACAGGGCTTAGGGGAATGTGTGGTGGCGCACTAGGTCAACTGTGTACTGTATATAACGAGTAACACAGTAAAGAGTGAGACTCTGTTCAGACAATCCTTAAAAAAGGGAATGGAGGGCAATAATGGTCATCTGAATTCTGAAGTACATGGATAAAGGTCTAAATATAAAGGGGTAACAAAATTGGTATTGGAGCAATATTCAAAGTGTATATACAATACATAAAATAATACCCAATATAATACAAAGACTCAAAGACCAGACAATGATCCAAACACACCAAGTGATGTACAAAGGTATAATCAGACATATGATAAGTACATGGCCTTCAAACAGCAAACAGAGACACCCATAATAGGGTAGATCCAGAACTACGTTTGCCATACGTTTATTCGTGGAGCGTATTTTCGTGCGCGTAAATTCGTTACACTCACCTTGGCACACCCCTTGAACATACGTATTTTGTCAAGATACGCTTTCCAAACCCTACCTTAACTTTTTTCAACGTAACCGCAGTCATACGCACACGTACGTATGGGCTGAACGAATTTACGCAGCTAAGCACGCGCATACTGTACACTTTTAATACAACCCCCACCTACTTCACGTAATTCACACGTAATTCGGAGTAACGTAAAATTGGCACGCCCATGCGTAAGTATTTATGTGACACGTACGTGAATGGCCCATACGTTCACAATTACGCTACGTTATTGTGCGTATTTTCTATGGTGCGCATGCGCAGTGCGTACAAAACAGCGATTTTACGTCTCTGCCACGCGTAAATTCGCTCCGAGGCGTAGTTCTGGATCAGGCCCTATGTGAGTAATTGTAAGGGGTAATGCTACCTATGGACACATAGGGGGGGGCAAGCAGAAGAGAGTGCAGTTGTATGATAAAATGGGGGGGAGGGAATGGTGGAACATTGAAAAACGGGGCTGACTATTGTTAAATAGTGTAGACCTGATAAAATATAACTTTTATTAACTCCTTAAAATATGAACCAAATAGGACAAAGACAAACATATAAGTAAATATAAAATAAACCCCTATAGAATAACTCAGTTGCAACAGTATGGTAAATACACGTTAATTAATCAATTGATAACACAAATAACAATGTTGCAATGTTCGTAGTGCTGGTAGCTACTCTTAGGTGGGCAGGTGATTGGCAGAATATAATGAATGAAGAGTGAGCGCAGACAATAAATGATAACTCTGGCATCCAGTACTGCCGCACAGAATATTCAGGAGTAATTCATGCCGCTAATCTTCACCTCTGCCCTCTTCCGGGTCCGTAGAGGTCCCTGTCCTACCTTATACCATCAGCAGATCTACCGCTAGAGGGGAAGCGTACAATGGTGTCGGGGCCCGGGAGCGAGTAGCGGGTGCAGGTGTCAGGAGTTCTTGACACGTGATCGGTACACACTGACACGCGTTTCGCCTTGATCACAGGTGAATTGGTGATCAGCCCAGAGCGATATAAGTACCTCCCCACATTAATTAAGTGATAGGTGAAAATAAAAGGTCTGAGGTGGAGTGGTAAACAATGAATAAATATGCGGTCACAATTGATTAAATGCCAAAATAATAAATAAAATGACAATTTATACTGAGGAAAACCATAACACTGGATGTATCCATAAAGTGTATAAAAACGTATCAGATGTTACAATTCAATAAATAATAATATATCTGGACATAGTGCCCTTCCTTTTGCAAAAGGATAGGTCAGATAACCACATAAGGCAACAGAGAGGTGTAAGCTGTTGAGTGACAGAGGAAATTCTTATGTGTATTATATCGAGACCAGCATAGAATATCTGTAGACAAATCACGGTTAACCCCTAGTGCTGCCGGTCGGCAATCTACAGGAGGACATGTCCGGATGAGATATGATATTGTAAACATATATGATAACCTGTCAAACCTGATATTACAAATGCATATGATAATCAAATATAGTGTGATAAGCATGCACAAGCCAGCAGTGAAATATAATCATAGGTACATGGGATAATAAAAATGTATACAATGACCCAAAATTTGATATATAAAATTAACCCCAAGCGCTACTGGTCGGCAAGCTGTAAGAAGTCTTGATGAATTACAATATTACAGATACAACCCGTGGTATAGTACAAAAGGCATATTCAAGCCTACAGTGGTATGATGGTCATAACATATATCCAAACACAGTGACATAGGGCCTGATCCAGACCTACGCATGAGAGCGGAGCGTATTACCGCTGCAGCGTAAAAACTCCCCTTACCTTCCTTTCAGTAATTTTATTCAGCAATCAATTAACCTATTAACCTTTTTTTTTCTCTTGGAACCCTACCCTAACTTTTGTGTTCGTTTTTGCGTACGTTCATTGCGTATTAACGACTCTTAGCATGCCCACACTGTACAATTTAAATGGCTCCCCGTCTACATTCCTTACCTCCAGCGTCCGTACTAACTTCGTACTATAAACACGCCCCGTCGTCGGAAAATACACAACCAATACGGACGCCAGATTCGCCGCTACGAAAAGGTCTTTGGTACGCCTGGAAGTTGTCACTATGCACATGCGCAGTCGCGTATTTTCTGCCATTTTTACGCTTACGATCAGCGTTAGCTCGCATGTCAGTGTTTATTTTATAGTATAGTGGCATGTATGTTTATATTATAGTATGGGGGCATGTATGTTAAGTGTATTATACAGGGGCATGTATGTGTTCACTATTTACAGGAGCAATTATATATGCAGTGGCATGCCATTAACCCTTGGCATGCTGCCACTTATGGGATTAAAAGGCACAGCATGCCCTGCAGTACATGGGCATGCTGTGCCTTTTAGTACCATATGCCGCAGCAAGCTAAGAGCTAAAAGTTCATAGCAAGCTTTGGGGTTTGAATTATTAATAAGGTATTTTTAATTAGGTGAATACATTTTTTTATGTGTAAAAGTAAAAATGGTGGTTTTTTCGAAGATAGTGCCAAATTCTAGTAAACCGACACCCACCTCTATTTTCTTGCGATTTAAAAAATATTGAAAAAATCGATACAGCGATTTGTATGTTCTGCTTTTCCTAAATTGCCATGGAGATTGTAACAATGGTAAATTATAAAAGGCAGCATTTTTGGTGATTTTCAGGTAACATTACCTCACTTAAATATAGTGATTTTATAATCGCTGGAAAATCGCCAAATAAACAAAAATAAATAAAAGATTTTTACAAATTGCTGCTTAGTAAATCTGGCTCTAGATCTATCAGTACTAATGTTATTCTGTATAGTGTGCAATGACAAATCAATTTTTCCTACACTGTTCAAAATCAGAACTTTCCTTGGCCCAGATCCATACCTACGTTCCCATTACGTTTCATCGCGTAGCGTATTTACGCAAGCGTATTTTCTATGCATTCCACTAGGCACTCTCCTTGATCGTACATACTTTGGTCGTTTTATGCTTCCCAAACCCTACCTTAACTTTTCAAAGCGTAACTACTAACGTATGTAAAGGCTTCACGTACGTAAGTGTCTAAGCACGCCCAGACTGTATGATTTAAATGCCTCACCCCGCCTCCGAAGCGTAATTACGGGTGTCACTTCCCTTCGTTCGTAGTTATGCTGTTGATACTAGGCTGGTACGTACGTTCAGAGTTATGTAGCTTAACATCTGCCACGCGCATGCGCAGTACCTACAAAATAGCGTTTTTACGTCTCTGGCTAACATAAATACACTAGTGTACTCAGTTGCTTTCACATACTATCTATCAGTAGCAGCCAGAGAGTTATTTTTAAAGATGTACTAATAAAAATAGTCCAATGGTAAGAAGTAGGTGTAAGCAGGGGCGTCACAACTTTTTTTGTTGGGGGGGGCAAGAATTTAGCCCTCCCCTTGGCGCCCCCACCTTGGTGTGCAATAGATACGGCACGGTCAAACCATTGGGGGTGGAGAGAATTCAGACACTGGGCAAAGGGTATAAATATGCCCCAATGACAGTGGAACTGTCATTAGCTCCAGGATATCCTGCTTGCAGGACATAGTCTGTGACGTGACAAGGCTCCCACCAGGATTAAAAGCTTAGAAGACTGGACCCAAGCAGAGCAGGTAAGTGGGTTTTTTTTTATTATTTACTGTACATCTTTTTAAAAAAATGACAGTGGCCGGCCCTATCATTTATTATAACTAATATAGGGACATTAACATGGCGCTGCGGGCACCGGATAGCAGAACATGCTGGCGCTTTTGGTTCTACAAGCATCAGCATGGACTGTCGGGCTGGAATAATATATTTATGTTGTTGCGGCGGGGAACTTTTTTTTCCAGCTTCGGAGAGCTGCTTTTTACGCTTACACCATCCCACGGAGTATTTAAATGAGAAAAACGCCACAGGCGCAGGGGAGTCAGATGCGCACAGACGGATGGGTACACTTGCGCCTATCGTTCTGTGCACGCTCCTGATCTGAGCATGTGCAGTACTCATTTTTGTTGTGCTTCCATCTGAAAGATAGATGGAAGCGCAGGTCTGAATCCAGGCCAAAAAGTGTACATTTATAATTTAATAAGTGTCAAATAAGCGCTTGTGTATAAATATATACAGGATTATCAGATAGTCCTGGTCTGATCTAAGCGAACGTATTTCAACCCAGGGAGTTTTTGTCAAGGCTGTCATATATTCCAATGTGGCTTATAAATAATGTGCATATTAGCTGGGATATACACATAAAAATAGATAAAATGACATAAAAAAATTATTTCCAGTAGCTCTACATATATATAATAGAAACTTCCATAAATTTATATAAAAGAATAAAACAAAGCAACTGTGTACTAACAGGACTGTCTTCCACGCTATAAACGTCACACTAGGGGGCTGATTCAGAGTTACACTTCCACCTTTTCTTAGGACCTGAGCAATACCATGTTGAATTGCAAGGAGACGCAGCATTAAATTGTAAAACCAGAAATAAAATTAGGAGGTGAAGTTTCTCAGCTCAACTCTGTTTTATAGAATAAACATAAAACTATGCAGTATTTTAGTTCTATGTGTAAAAGTATTTTCCCTGCATGCAAATTTTTTTTCATTAATTAACTCCCCTTACTTTGAAAAATGGTTTAGCTGAGCTGTAAACTTCCACCTAAAAAAAGGTGGAAGTGCAACTCTGAATCAGCCCCAAACAATCTTGGTCTAGAGCACTAGTAACTAGCTTCAGGCTACACTAACTGAATGAATTAGTTAATTAATAGTATTGGCTACTCTAACTGAATGAACTAGTAATGAACTAGGGGCTGATTCAGAGATGCACTTACTCCTTTTTTTTAGGTGGAAGTGTACAGCTTGGCTAAACCATTTTTCAAAGTAAGGGGTGTTACTTAATTTAAAAAATTTTGCATGCAGGGAAAATCCATGACTTTTACACACAGAACTAAAGTACTGCATAGCTTTATGTTTATTATATAAAATAGAGTTGCGCTAAGAAACTTCACCTCCTAATTTTATTTCTGGTTTTACAATTTAAATCTGCCTCCCCTTGTAATTCAACATGGTATTGCTCAGGTCTACACTTGCACCTAAAAAAAAGGTGGAAATGCAACTCTGAATCAGCCCCCTAGTTACTACAAAATTAATAAGCCTGATCCATTGCCATTGAACAGCTTATAGTAAAAGTTAATTACAACTTTTCCTTACTTTTGGCTGGGACTTTAAGCTGTAATTGTGCAACACAAGATTGATTTTACTGCTAATTGTTTTTGCAGCTGTGCTTTTTTCTATCGTATGCATATATTCAAACACTTGAAATTCTATTTTGTATACATATATGGGCTTTTTTTTATAATTTAGAAGAGGACACTACCAGCATTTTTAGGGTGACGGGGACATTGATATTGTACATTTTTTTCTATTTTCGTTTTTAGGGAGCACATGTGGGATTTTTTCATTAATTTTATTATGTGGGCACTTTTTTTTTTTTTGAAGGGGACAGGGATATTTGCCATTTTTTGGATTATTTATATTTTAGAGGGGCACATGTGGCCATTTTAAATCAGTTTATTATGTGGGCACTGTATTTATTTTTTTTATGTAGGGGACAGGGATATCGGCCATATTTTATTACATTATAATTTTTTGGGGGAACATGTTGATGTTTTATATGTATTTTTTAACAGGGCACAGTATGGTTAGTTTTTTTAAATGAACGGGCATGTCACACTATTTGGCGGTGCTGGCACTGGATAGCAGGGCATGCTGGCGATTGTAGTTCTACTTGCGCCCGCATGTCCTGTAGGTCCATTCTTTATTTCATAGGTTGCGGCTAAGGGGGTGGCGTATTATGCAAATTATTTAAAAGGGGAGAGATCTTATCTATTTACAAGCCCCAGAGCCTATAGGAATATATGACAACCTTGACAAAAACTCCCTGAGGGATTGAAATGCAATGACTTCATACACAAGAACTTATTTGACATTTATTCAATTATAAATGTCCAATTTTTTATGTAAACCTCGTGTGTGTAACATTTGTTGCTCAATAAAGTCTAATGATATTGCACCACAGAAGCATCTTTGTGGTTGCATTTGGTTTTTTTTAAGCACATCCAGCACTTACCCTGACCCTAAAGGCACCCGGAAGACTGAGGGGACAAGTGCAGGAACTGATATGAGCACCCCACCACTGCAGCATAGAAATAATTAACGAGATCCAGCGGATAATAATTCATGTTCACAAAAGTAGACCAATCACATACTGTGTCTGAACATAAAAGGCTTACAGTGTTGATTAAAGGATGTAGTCTCCGGTAAAAAAAAATACAAGCATCTGAAAGCTCATTTTCAGCTGCCTTTTTTTCCAAAATATTACTATCTTGAAAGTTTTAACAATGAATGGATAAGCTTCTCATGCGGCACACTTACCCATTCATTGATTCGGAAAACGCTGCTGCAGATACATTGCACTGGCGAAGACCCACCAGTGAGGTAATATATGCATATAATATAGCCCACTACCTGGATGGTTTCTTGGTGGTGTGTGACGCAGACTCAGACACTTGCCATTCTATGCTATCTTACACTCTGGCACTATTTAAGTTCTTTGGTGCCGGAAGGACATGGGCAAACGGGTGGGCCCATTATAACATTAAATTCATCTCGGCATCGAGATGGACTCGGTTGTGTTACGGCACACCGGGATTACCTGAGTCAAGAACTGGTGTGGCCGCAGGAAAGAAGAGGTAAGGTTAGTGTTATGGCACACCGGGATTACCTGGGTCAAGGACCGGGGTGGCCGAGAGATAGAAGAGGTAAGATAACCGAGTCGACTACCAGGGCACGGGAACTTTGCTACCAGGTGGTTTTTACCAGAGCCGCTGATGGTAGGGATGAATTTGGCTGAGCCCAAGTAACAAGTCGTGCCCTCTTGAATCAGACCCGTGGAAGAACGAAAGGAAACCCAAGGAGAACACCCGTTAAGGAAAAAGGGGTAGGAAGAGTAAGCGGGGTACAGACCAGGCCAGAAGAGACCGGTCTGAGACAGACTACATGAAACACTGAACCAGGCACGATGGACGAAAGGTAAGTCACAGGACTGGACGAAACAGACTAGGGCTTGCACGCACACACTCATACGGCGGACCTCCGAAGAGGTAACATAAACAAACACTCCAGGGAAGATAACATACAAAGGGTAGGTGAATACAATAAGGAATAAGGAGGGAGAACCAGGAAGAACTGAGGCAAGGACTGAACAAGGTAAGTGGTCAAGCAACGATCAGACACAAGGCAAAAGCACTTGGCATGCAAGGAATTACCAGGTCACAGAATTGGCAAGGCAGAGCTATAACCAGCACAGAATGATGATGGAACCAGGTTTAAATAGAGACTGCTAGCCCCTGATAGGCTAAGCAGTCTCTGGCCCTTTAATTGGCTGACAGCCTGCCTGGACGGGGAAAATAGCACAGACATTGGTGGAAGGTGGAGCGTGCGCCCGCCCGGAGAAGCGGCGGCGCACGTGTCTTTGTTTACATGCCGCTGGCAGTGTGTATGAGAGAGCGGCAGCTGCAGAATCCGGAACGAGGGGCTTCCTGCACAGGACCGCCGGCGGGTGAGTAATGGCCGTGGTCGGCGGCATCTAACAGGTTGCAGGCCTCTGCCGTCTCCCAGCTGATTAGGTCAGTCAACTTCATAGTATACTTAAAGAAGCAATAAGAGTTAGCAGATTTTCCCTGGCAATAATACAATCACTGGTGGAATCGTTTAGGTTTACTTGCCACGTTATCCCCATAGGGTAGAATCTTCTGCCGCAGGCTTGAGCGTGCGACAGTGTGTTTTCTAAAATCTGAGAGAGTGTCTCCCTCTTTCCAATAACCTAAGGGCAGATCTTGGGGTAGGGATTCATTCTAGGAAGGATTTAGTGGCATGTGCATAGGGGGACAGATGCGACGGAGAGAGACGGTTTTTGGTGCATATTTTCAAAGTGGATTGGTGACACCTGGCCAAATGATTGGCAAGAGAATTAGTTCACCAGGAATTTATTGCTGTTGGTATTTTTACAGATAGTGGTCACAGTGGAGCTTGGGGTCGACTGCCTCCATAATAGGAGCATAGTGCTTTGGGGCGATAATCTGGGGGTTGTGCAGGCTATTCATATGCAGGGCGCGCCATCCCCTCCAGTGTTACGTTTACTCAGACACCTAGTTCGGAGGGGCTGGAGTTTAACTCTAACTTTCAGGCAGCTCATGTCCCAGGGATGGACAATGGATTGGCTGACTATCTCTCCAGATTTAATTGTCCTGTATTTTGCTTGTTAGCTCCTGACGCAGCGTGGACTGGGACACCGTGCCCTGTCTCTACTTGGAAGGTGGCCGGTCTAAGATAGAAGACCTTGAGCGGCTGTCATTAGCACCCTCTAACTGGCTGAGCTATCCGGCTGCCTGGGCAAGTTGGTCGTCATTTTGTAACACACAGGGTTAGGCGGGCAGTGACCAGTGGGATTGCCTCTATGAAATTATGCTGTGGGGGGGATCACATGGGAAATCACGTGCATATATGTCATCCACCCTAGTGTGCATTGCTTTCTGCGCAGTAACTCGGAGGGTAAATTAATTTTACGAAAGGTTTTCCTCACATTTAACGCCCTGAAGGGATTGGCAAAGGCTAAGCCAACGCCTCCAGATTTTAGACACCTGATATCTATTAACTGTTTGTCCGGAATGATGGGAGAAGTGGCTGAGACACTACTATTTCGCATTACATTTAGCTTTGCTTTTGCTGGCGCCTTACGCTTTAGCAAGTTAGTAGCAGCGTCTAAATCCTCAACCTCCACGGGCCTTTTGGTAAAATTTTGTAATTCATGCTGAAATTATACAATTTAGGATTCATGGGGGCAAAGCTGACCAGGCTGCCAGGGAATGCTGGATTCAGTTTTGCAAAGCACTCTGGTATCAATGTTTGCCCAGTTAATTTAGGATGTTGTGACACTGCTGTGAGATCTGTGACTGGTTTAGTGTTGCATGTGAATAGTATTCCACTGTCCTGCTACCAGTTTACAGTTGTTTTTCAGAGAACGCTGTCGCAACTGGGACTGAAACCAGCTGAGTATGGGACTCACGCATTCCGCATTGGGGCGGATTTGTTTGCAGCAGCGCAATGACTTCCGATGGAGGACATTATAAAGTTGGGTCGTTGGAAATCTAAGGTGTTTGACACTTACATTCAGCCTCTTGCTGGTGATGGACAATAATGACCCATGCGGGTCCATGGTGGAGGTTTGGGATGAGATCAATGCGAACATACGTTTGCACATCAGTATCTCGGCGAGGAATATGTGTTGCATTTATTAGGCAGTTGCCCCTTGTTCGTCTCAAACCTCTCCCTGCCTATGACTGAACATAGTTCCCGGGATAAGCCTGGTAACTGGCCCGCTGCAACAGGAGCAGGAGCGTGAAGGGCTTTTTGCTCTCCATACCTGTGGCATCAAGTAGTTTCCCCATAGTCTTACATAGAAAGGCCCAGGTAATGTGTTGAGGTTTTCACCTTCACCCAGGATCGTTGGCATTCCTTCATCTATTTAGTAGGTGATGAATTAATGTTTGAATAACTTCGGCTCACGGTTGTCTATTATTTTCGTGGCTGCTTGGACGTCGAGGCATAAGGGGGTAGGCCACTCGTTTATGTATTTGACTGAAAGGCATGTAACATCCTGAGGTGTTCAGACGCCAGAGGAATTGGTTATAGTCTGGAAGGGTGTGAGAGGCATGCTGTGGCCTAATGCGCCTGAAGGAAACGTGCTCCGAACGTGGTAGTTTTTACGCGTGGGAGGAAACGTTATTGGCCAGTATTACCTGGTCTGACATAATACCCCGGTGTTCCTGGGGATTTTTTCACAAGATTGAAAGGAGTTGGTTGGTGGTGAGGAGGAAGCTGCATAGAGCAGTGAAAGTCTGTATTCTGGGGCTCGGAGGTATTTCTCATATGGTGTTTAGACACAGTATCGCCGGATGGGGTACATTTATCAGTTGAAGGTATTGTTGTGGTTTTTGGAGCTGCTAGTTTTTGGAGGTCCTTTTTGTTCAAGGTTAATGTTTAGTTTAGAGTGGAGTTGATGGTGGCTGGTCAGAGGGCCCAGCCGTGGCGGAAAGCAGGAATAATATGTATATATTCTCTGTTGTTTTGCGTTGGTTTGTATTTCAGGTCTGTTAAGGTGCTACTGGTTGTAGGATAACTTTGACCTGTGTTTTTGTTGTTTGGAGGTGGTGTTACCCGCGGCTGGAGACGCGTACATGCGGGCGCTCTCGTTACACTTAAATGAGGTGTTAGGCCATAGGGTTTTTGTAAGCGTGCAATTGGTTGCTGGTTTTCGCTTGCCATTAGTTATTAATATATTTATTTAAACATCATTATATTATGATGTTATTGTTTACACGTTACCTGCTTTCTTTGGTCCCCATCAAAATTTAAAAGTTATCATTATTACGACCTTAACAGGTCATTGACAGTTAATCAATTAATCAAATAAATCAATAGTAAAATTAAATAAAATTATAGTTCTCACAAAGCTTGGTGTCTGTCTCTTAATTTTAGATAGATATATTTATATATATCATAGTTAACTGGGGTAAGAAGGTGAGTGTCACAAGAAACCACACACATCACACATGGGAAGTT
>WWET01000250.1:500935-511207 GCA_011038615.1 Limnodynastes dumerilii | reverse complement strand
GGGGAACTTGAGGGACATGCTGTGGAATACTGGGGGGCTGGAAAGACATGATGGGGAACTGGAGGGATATGCTGTGGAATACTGGGGGGTTGGAAAGACATGATGGGGAACTGGAGGGATATGCTGTGGAATACGGGGGGCTGGAAAGACATGATGGGGACCTGGAGGGATATGCTGTTGAATACTGGGGGTCTGGAAAGACATAATGGAGAGCTGGAGAGACATGATAAGGAACTAGGGAGCTGGAGAGATATGTTGTGCAATACTGGGGACTGGAAATACATAATGGGGATTTGATGGTGGTGGGCTGGAGAAACATGATGGTTAACTGGGGGTCTGGAGACACGTGATGGGGGGCTGGAGTGACATGATTTGTGAATACTAGGGGGCAGGAGACACATATGGACACTGGGAGCTAGAGAGACATGATGGGGGGCTGGAGTGACATGATTTGGGAATATGGGAGACATTTTTATTCCTGGGAATGTGTGGGTAGGGGCCCCTGTGTATTGCTTTGCCCAGGATCTACAATTCTGTTAAGACGGCCCTTTGCATAGAGCAGTGAAAGTCTGTATTCTGGGGCTCTGAGGTATTTCTCATATGGTGTTTAGACACAGTATTGCCGGATGGGGCACATTTATCAGTTGAAGGTATTGTTGTGGTTTTTGGAGCTGACAGTTTTTGGAGGCTTTTTGTTCAAGGTTAAGGTTTAGTTTAGAGTGCAGTTGATGGTGGCGGTGGCTGGTCAGAGGGCCCAGCCGTGGCGGAAAGCAGGAATAATATGTATATATTCTCCGTTGTTTTGCGTTGGTTTGTATTTCATGTCTGTTAAGGTGCTACTGGTTGTAGGATACCTTTGACCTGTGTTTTTGTTGTTTGGAGGTGGTGTTACCCATGGCTGGAGACGGGCACATGCGGGCGGTCTCGTTACACTTAAATGAGGTGTTAGGCCGTAGGGTTTTTGTAAGCGTGCAATTGGTTGCTGGTTTTCGCTTGCCATTAGTTATTAATATGTTTATGTAAACATCATTATATCATGATGTTATTGTTTACACGTTACCTGCTTTCTTTGGCCCCCATGAAAATTTTAAAGTTTTCATTATTACGACCTTTACAGGTCATTGATAGTTAATCAATTAATCAAATAAATCAATAGTAAAATCAAATAAAATTATAGTTCCCACAAAGCTTTGTGTCTGTCTCTTAATCTTAGATAGATATATTTATATATATATCATAGTTAAGTGGGGTAAGAAGGTGAGTGTCACAAGAAACCACACACATCACACATGGGAAGTTTAAGGAACTGGCTGGGATTTCGATTGTATATGCCTCGATGAGGCATGGCAATCGATCCACAGAGCACCGAAAACCTCCATACTCCGAAATGGTAAGGAAAAATAGTCTCCCACTCCTTTCCCTAATTCTAACCCTAACCCTCTCCTCTCACAACCCTAACCTTAACCCTCAATTCCAGGCAGCCTGACCTTAACCATCCCTTACTTGCAGCCTGACCCTAACCCACCATCTCCCGCAGCCTGACCCTATGCAACTGTATTAGCATACCTTCCAACATTTTGGAGCCCGAAAATGGGACAAATAAGTTCCTCCCCACACAGGGCAAAAATTACCCCTAGCCTGTGAGTGTGTGTGTGAATGTGTGTGCGTTAGGGAATTAGACTGTAATGTGGCAGAGGGTGATGTGAAGACTGTTTAAAATTGTAAAGAGATACTTAACATGATGTCACTGATAAAAAATAAAACATACAGTAAGTAAAATGACAACACTGATAATACAGCCGTACTATCTGACTCCCAAGACATCCAAGACGTCCATTAATATTCTCTGTGAAAGCAGGATGTTTATAATGTAGATCTGAAAATAATAAAAATTCTACATTAAGGAATTGCATTGGTTATTGCCTGTAACAAGTCCTGTTTTTCATATTTTTTTAGGTGTTTTATAGGTGACTTCTTTCAAACATGAAAATAATAGTTTTATTTTGAAGGTACACTTGTAATAGCAATAGAAGAGCACATTACACAATGGACCAGAGCTTGTGTCAGTGCATAATCAATGTTGAATTTGTTGTGGCCATTCACTATCCCCACCTGCTTCCCACTTGCAGCACAGGTCATTACCATCTTCCTCCATGTCAGTCTGCCCCACATCGCCACAAATCCACGCCCCTTTTTTAAATTTGAATTGGCGCAGTGCAATGTGGCTTTACTTCACATGTGCAGAGCACTTGTCCTGTCCGCACAAAGCTACCACCCTGCACATACACGGACAGGTTGTTGAAGGTGCCTGTTCTGCATCCGCCTAGTGTCTTCCACTGTTAAGATCTAGGGGTATAGGGGGAGGGGTAGAGGGAAAAACAAGAACGCATTGCGTCATCCCCATTCCAATTTCCCTGCTTACATACAATTTGTTAACCTTCTATTTCCAAGCTTGTGTGACTGGTCACAAGATACATAGCAATCCCACAATGTTTCTCCTAATAAGTTCTCTTATCAGACAGTCATGCACTCACTACTTAGACACTTGTGCAATAATATCAGACAGCAGCTGTGGCTATGCGTCTTCCATAAACATAAATGAAGCGTTTCCGACGCACAAGCAAATACAGTACAGATGACACTGAGTCAGACTGAAAAAAATACAGTCTGATTGTAATTCAAGCAGACTCACCCTAATTGAAACCATTTTCAGCGACTTCCTATATAAGCTGCTACTGTGGCTCATTTAACATATGGAGATGGGGGATATACAGTAACACAAAACTGCTACGTAATCATATATGTTATATGCAGTATAAGGTCTACAATGTAGGCAGTTAATGCATTGTATTAAGAGGTACTTCTTTCATCTTATTTTAAAATTAAATAATAGTTTATATAGAGAGAAGGTATAGAATAATACATATTTGGGCAAAAGCACATAGTATGTTCGCTCAGTAGAGATCTGGTATCAGAAAGTAAATAAATTGTGTCCACAATCGTAAAGGTTTATTCTCTTCATGCAAGGGAATTGAGACCCTTTGGGCTGTCCTAGAGAAAGAAATACCCCATATTCCAGTCTGGTGATCTAGATTTAACAGTAAGAACAAAACAGGAGTAAATTTGGAATATGGTAGTTATATTCCAGACGCAAGAAATCCTGGCGGAAGAAATTCCTACACAAATTTCCCTGCATCTAAAATCCAGCATGAAAATTATACCGATACCTAAAATCCTGACACATTGCTATGAACTACACAAATAAAATCATGATCTCCTGACATCCTGAACAAAAAATTTACTGACACATAAAATCCTGGCAAATAGAAATCCAGACAGGGAAATAATCCCAGCATGGAAGAAATCTCGGTAAATAAAAATCTTGACAGGGAAATAATGCCGGCATGGAAGAAATCCCGACAAATAGAAATCCTGACAGGGAAATAATCCCAGCATGGAAGAAATCACGGCAAATAGAAATCCTGACAGGGAAATAATCCCAGCAAATAGAAATCCTGACAGGGAAATAATCCCAGCATGGAAGAATTCCTAGCAAATAGAAATCCTGACAGGGAAAAAAAAACCTAGCATGGAAGAAATCCCGGTAAATAGAAATCTTGACAGGGAAATAATCCCAGCATAGAAGAAATCCCGGTAAATAAAAATCTTGACAGGGAAATAATCCCAGCATGGAAGAAATCCCAGCAAATAGAAATCCTGAAAGGGAAATAATGCCTGCATGGAAGAAATCCCAGCAAATAGAAATCCTGAAAGGGAAATAAATCCGGCATGGAAGAAATCCTGGGAAATAAAAAACCTGACAGGGAAATAATCCCAGCATGGAAGAAATGCCGGCAAATAGAAATCCTAACAGGGAAATAATGCCAGCATGAAAGAAATCCTGGCAAATAGAAATTCTAGAACCGTTAAAGGAATCCCAACATAATGGATTCAATGTATACATTTCAGGTCTGTAATCCCACACAGTTAAACCTTCCCTCTACTGTTAAAATAAAATCAACACACTCCCCTGACCAGAAGCGTTTTAAGAAGTGAGGGTTCCCATGTGCAGGATTTGCACATGGGCCCCCCACTCCTCTTATTTGAGCCAGGACTGTCCAAATGCGCGGACCGAAAACATGGTGGGGCTTAACGGCGCTGTAAGCCCTGCCCCCTTTTTGCCCCGCAGGGGAAGGGAGACTAATTTGGCATCTATTTCTTCCCTCCGGAAGATATTATAGGGATAAAATAGATACTGAATGGCTTAATTCGGGACAGGCATGAAAAAAAATATATATTTATCTGTGACAATTTAGAGAGTGACAATTTGTGTCATCGGTCAGACTTATAAAACAACACATTTTTTTTAATTCTTTCTTCTACATGAAGTACTAACTGTCTAACATAATTTAACCCTTTCTTTAGTGTTACAATAAAATCAGTACACCTAATCCCCTGACTTTATTCAGAAATGGTATGACATAACACATATATATATATATCTCTGTGACAATCTGAAGAGTGATAATTGTGTCTTCGGTCAGCCTTATAAAACAACAAATATGGATTATCTCTCACTTTTATTTTTTCTTCTACATGAAGTACTGAATGCATAACACGCTTTAACCCTTCTTTAGTGTTACAATAAAAGGGAGAGAATGCCCAAGTTGGCATGAGGGATAATAAACGCCTGGCTTTGCAGGCAGCCACGTCAGACATGAAGGGGTTAAGTTTCAGTCATAAGGTTAGCCAGTTAGAATAGGTCTGGGGGGCGGGTTTTATAGGGGTTATATTAAGACTGGCTGCATGGGAGTCCAGCCTTTTTCCGGGGTGCTCAGTTATGGCAGTGGTGTGTGCTTGCGTTGACCATCTCCAACGAAATGCAGAGGACAGGTGGTTCCTGCCCTCCGTTATCATTGTGGCCTTCTCCTAGCTGTCCCCCCACCTGATAGCAGCACAACCTATTCCTTCAACAAAATTCATAGTTCAATCATTACAATTATCAATAAAGCTATGCCCCCTATTTAAATGCCATACAGTTGTCTGTGTTCTTATTTCTTGAAAGCATGGCATGGTTGCCCTGGTCAGCCATTGGTCTTTTAAATCAACACACCCAATCCCCTGACTATATTCGTGACCGTTATGACAAAAAATATATCTATTTGTGACAATTTTGATTGTGACAATTAGTGTCTCCACTCAGACTTATAGACAATTTGAATTGTCTCACAGCCTCACCCTAAGGGCCTGATTCAATTAGCATTGTACCCGTGTATTTTGCAGTGCGATACTGTTTGTGCAAATTTTTTTTCCTATATTTATACACTCCTCATAGAGATGTGTATAAGAATCGGCTACAGTAATAGACAGGAAAATGCGCACTGTGAACATTTCCCCATCTATTGCGGGCCGCGATGCTAATTGAATCAGGCCCTAAGACTCCTGTCCCCACAGCTTGACCCTAAGACTCCCTTCCCCGCATGCTCTTGATTAATTTATAAATTGATTTGAGCAGCCACCATCCTGTGTTTGTTTGACCCACACACGCACACACATATATATAATTAAAATTATGTCCAACATTCCACTGTGTGCATTCAGAAAGGTTACAGTAAACTGTTCTAGGGAAAACCCTTTTTTATACACTACATTCGTTGTAGAAATTTCTAACAACGCAATATAATTAATAAATCAATATATTCAAGGAATTTAAGAATTTTGAGTTATAAACAACGTTATATGCATAGGTTCTGCCATCAAAGTTACATTGCTGGGCATTTTCAATATAAATTTTCATAGATGCTTCTTTTTTTCACTCAGGATAATGCAACGGAAAGCTATCCTTGTGTAAACACTGGTTCTGGTAACCACAGGATGACCTTCTGAGGGTTTGTCCTTGACTCTTGTTTATTGTCCTGGCAAATGCGATAATTGCATTTAAGCAAGAAAGGGAAAGAAGTGTCCCCTGGTTGTAGATTAAGGCATGGTAATAAGATGTGTTGTACTTCAGCCTCCCCAGTTAAAACCAATAGATTTAATGTATTGGGATACATATGCATCACCTGAAGCTTTGTTCCATTAGCCAAACCTTTGCTACTGTTCATATTTCAGATCTACATAACAATAGCGCCTACTTTTTAAGAAAGGTCATGTGGTGGTATCCCATTCGTATTAAGGAATTCTACAAGATAGGATAGGCAAAAGTAAAAAATTCTCCCTGTATGCACGGAATTAAATGAACCTAACTCCCCTGAAATTCAACATTGTCTATGCCCAGGTGTAATTCTCCACCTGCATTCCTATTGAGCATATACTAGCATTAGCAATCCCCTTAGTAAAATGAGAATAAAATATAGGTTATATTGTTGCTTGTGATGTAAGTTTAAGTATTAAATGAAAAGTTTGCTCAGCTATTAGCATCCAGCATCCTGTCTGAAAGTGAAGTCTATCTGTGAACACGCCCACACTCTGTGGTTATGAGAATACAGCCTACACACGGTCTCTGTTGTGCAGTTTGTTTGTCTGACTACATAATTTCCGATCTGGTTTATTTATTCCTTCTGCCAAATGAAGAAACACAACATTTTTACAGGATTTTATTGAACACATTTTACTAATTAATGACTTACAGCCAAGTCAGCCAAGTTCATTTAAGATAAAGTATTTATAAATACTTATATAGAAGAATTAGTGAGATAAACAAATAAAAAAAATTGAATCTTAAAAATGATTTTTTTTTTGTTTTGATGTTGATGCCATAAAGATGGCAGCACTACAAGAATGTATACCATTTAAATGAGTGTGGGTCCCTATAGCGAAGAGCCCTATTTCGATGGGGCCGTGTCCTCCCAGCCAGTTCCAGACTGGCTTGCATATCAATGGCTTATGCCTCCATGAGGCATAGCAATCAATCCCTGGAGCACCGAACACGGTGCTCTGAAAGCAAAGTAAATTTCCCCTAACCCACTCCCGCAGCCTAACCCTAATTCCTCCTTCCGCAGCCTAATCCTAATTCCTCCTTCCGCAGCCTAATAATTTTTTTTTGTTGTTCTTCTGACCAATGATATAACTCAATGTTACATATTAAGTAGCACAATCTAAATTGTTAATTAAATCACACAAATTATTAAGTTGCACGATCTAACATATTAATTAGGTCACACAATGTAACATATTAATTAAGTGGCACTAATATTCTATACCGCTTCCCATGCTACCTATACTGCTGCCCATCCTATTTTCACTATCACGCGGCCATACTAGCAATTGCACTGCCCACACCATTACACTGCACATCCTATTTATAACCATCAAACTTTCATTACCATTACAATGGTCATACTTTCTAATTTCCATACAGTCACTCACCCACTGCCATTACCATCACACTGTCCATACTTTCTTATGCCATACAATAACACACACACTGCCATTACCATCACTGCTAATACTTTTTTATGGCATACAATCACACACACACACTGCCCGTACCATCACACTATCCGTACTTTCTTATGCCATGCAATCACACACACTGCCCATACCATTACATTGTCCATACTTTCTTATGCCATGCAATCATTCACACTGCTAATACTTTCTTTTGGCATACAAGCACAAACACACTGCCCATACCATCACACTGCTAATACTTTTTATGGCATACAGTCACACACACTGCCCCTATTTTCTTATTTCATACAATCATACACACACACACAATGCTCATACCATCACACGGCACCTACTTTCTTATGGCATACAATCACACATGCTCTAACAATGGGGGGAGGGGGAAATGCTTTGTGTAAAAACTGCGATAGAATCGAAAAAATGTACAAAAATGTCTAAATTCCATTATGTGGATTGATATCTATAACCAAATGTCACATATCATCTAAAAACTCAGTTATAAAAAATATTTTTTTAGCTAGAAAGAGATTATGAAGGATACAAGATGACAATAGGGTGCACATATAAGTAAAAACAAAAATTACAGTTTGAGAAAGGGCAACGCATTGGTCCTGAAACACGTTGCCGCCAACACTCCACGCCAATTTCAGTCCAAAACCGGTAACCACTGATAGCTGACTCTTACATTGGAGACTGAGTCCCCCGTACCTTCCTTACATCTTTCACTTAACGGTTCACCTTTTACCATGGTTATTTATTTCTGTATATAATATGCTTTTAAGTGTTTTTATTGTTATGGATTTTTAATAAATATGCTTATATTAATATACTTCTTTTTCACCTTTTTGGGATATTGTGAGAAGGTATAAAGATTTAAGAGATGGAGTATTTTTGTTGAGAATGAGCTACTCTTGATTGGAACTGTTCTCCGTTGGAACCACCCAGGAACTCTTGATTCTTCTAGTGTAATATAAAATATTTTGAAACTTTTCCCCTTTTATATTAAATCTTTGGACTTTTGTTTTAAAACAATGAAATGCATGTTATTTATAATATATTGATTATTTTTATTCCTTTGCAACTTTAATTTTAGTTTTTACTTATATGTACACCCTATTGTCATATTTTATCCTTCATACCATCTATCTAGCTTACTATCTATTTATATTTTTTATACCTGAGAGTTTTTAGATTATATGTGACATTTGGTTATAGATATCTTTATGCATAATTTTTGGAATTTTTAATTTTGTATATTTTTTAGTATCTACACAGTGCTTTTCCCCTATTTCTCCATAGTTTGGTTGCATTGCTTTTTTGGAGTTTGGGAGATACCCTTGGGGTCAGGGTGAACTTCTGTGAGTTGACGCTGAGTCCCACTGTACCATATATGTATGATATTAGCACACACACACACACACACACACACACACACACACAATTTAGACAACTGCAGGTTTTCAAGTTTTATATTAAAAAGGGACAAAGTATTGGAGATTATACACAGATGTCCTTATATTATTCGCTCTGAAGTCCTTTAATCATTGTCTCATATTTGGGTCAGCATCTTCTAACTACTACCCCTAAGTTATTGTCATTTACCTTCAGCTCCAGCTTGTTTAAGAACTGAGCCAGGCACTAACACAGTAGCTGAAGAAGAGTTAGCAGTACCTGCGGCCTGGGCCTGCACCAAAGATGGGATGGCAGAGCAGGATTTAGAAGGGACATTAGGATTTGGATTAGGAGAAGTTGGGCTCATCATCCTCTCAATAGCATGTGCTAAAGCAAGTGGGGAAAAAAAAACTAGAAAAATACGACAGGTATTCATTCACTATATTGGTAAAAAAAAGTGTGTAGACAAAAGATCTGTCAAGATAGATAAGACCTTTATCCAAGTTCTAAGGATGGAGAGCAAAAGGAGAGGCTCATAAATGACAGACTGCACAGTAGCAACAGCACTTAGACTGACTGATCCAAGTGAAAAGAAAGGGGTCTGAAACAGTGCCAGTGATTTAACCCATATAAAACAACAAACCCTTTAGCATATATAACCAGCAGGGAAGCCTCAATGCCTGGGGACCCACCATTTCTAGTTATTTCCATGTAGCACTATTGGCAATATGTGCACAGTCTGCAATGTACTCACTAATTGGACAAATGCTTTGCTGCAAAGGGTTATAACACAGCACTGCACTCTGTTAATAAATAACACAAGTTGTCTGTGTGCAAACTTTACTGTTCACCATAAAAAACTAATAAAATTACCTTCACAAAGAAAGTTCAGAAAGGAAATTTTTCTGAATCGTTTTTAATCTTTCCTTGGGTAAGATAGAGGATATCATTTATGGTAAATATTAGACACTGTTTCATTAACCCTGGGAAGCTTAGTGGTTAAACAAAGCAGGAAACAGGAGAAAGTGTTAATAAAGCATGAGCTGAGATATTAAAACAAAGAACTGGAATGTAATAGCCCATATCCCTCACCACAACATGCCGAGTATGGCAGTGTCCCATAGCCAGTAAGCCAGGAGCAGAGCAGGTGGCTTACCTCTAGTGAGCAGGTCACAGCAGACCACACACACTCTGGCTTCTTTGTCCAGGTACTGCAGCTTACACTTCTGACTGCAACAGACAGCACAAAACACCTGCGAAAAAATGATAGCAAAATTAGGTTTTTGCTTACAGTATACAATTGTTTGATGTAGAATATAAAAAAAAAAAACAGCTTTGGTGACTGATCAAAGCAGGGCTACACCCAACTACATAGTCATGGTTAATTGACTTGATGAACTACTCATCCTGGTCCCTATGTTTTTGATGAACAGAACTTGCAATTATCTTGTATTTTATATATATATA
>WWET01000250.1:413933-426267 GCA_011038615.1 Limnodynastes dumerilii | reverse complement strand
TTATATGCTCTCCCAAAAGGTTTATTTATATTAATTTAAATTCTAGATGCACATTAAGAAGGATGACATTTTTTGTACATGGCATTTAAAGGGAAATTCTTTTGTGTCCTTTCTACACCATAAACACTATAAATTCAATCTCTGTATTCTGGCTTCTTATTACACTTTTATTGCCTTCTTAGTAGTTACTTTACAACTTGTGAGCAAAGCGCGTTGAAGAAAAGAGATTCGATATTCTCTGCATTTCCCAAGTTAAAAGAAACTCTGAGAGGAGCTGCCTGCTCAGCAGTTTGGAATGAAGCAATAGAATCCTCTTTGTTTAGCATGCATGCACTGCTATAATATTTTTGCTCTACTTACTTTCTTTTTTTGTGTTCTGTCATGTGCATCATGGTGTTGAAAAAGAAAAAAATAAAGATATTCATTAGCGAGATTGACTTTTTTTTTTCTTTACAAGGTTTGTGAATGGTTCAGACATAAAGGCATGGACAGTGTTCACAGTGTGTGCACACAACTATGGCAGAAAAAGGACACAAGTAGACTTGGATAGGATTTAAAGGCAACTCCGTCACTTAAAGAATGTTAGGGATAGGGAGCGACTAATATAGAGTTATATGTAGCCTTGTTTGTGAATTTTAGTAAGGACTGTCCAGAGATGTATGTACTTGCATCAGGGTTAGGTAAGTTTATATCATTTAAAATCCTGCAGTTGTGTATTTTTCATGTAATAATCCTTTTTACACTGAGCCAAACACCCGGGTTATTGCCAGGGTGGCAATGTGAAAGTGGTATTATTGCATATATGAGCTTGACCCAACTTTTGAGCCTCCCATACTGCTCAAAAGGTGGCATTTGTCTAGATTGAGTGTAACTTGTCATTTCACTCATTCACATAGGTATGTTTTCTTGCATTGAACAGTGCTAAACACTATTCACATACGCTACAAAAACATTAAACTACATAAAAGCCAGAAAGAGCAAAATGTCAAAGGCTGGACATCATAGAAAGAACTTTTATCTTAAATTAAAAGCACACATTTTTATGCCGCGAATCTTTAATAATGCTTGAATTTGTTGAACTACTTAAAATTTGTATCCAATCTATCTTCAGACAACTCTTTAGTACATTATTGATTTTTGTACAATTCAGTTTGGTTTTTACTTTTTTTAAATTTTTGTTTAAGGTTCAGGTGTAATTACATTTTCACTTTCCATTTAAAACAGTTATTACTTGAGTTTGCCACTAATAATAATATTCTAAGATTGAAATTGGGTAAAAAGTCTATTCAAACCTGATTATCTTGAACTTAAGTTTGTTTGTTTTTTTGCTTTTTTTACATTGAGCTTGCATTAGAAATTATTGAGTAGATCTGTTTAGTTATTCTTGGGTCTATGTTCAGTGATCATTGTTCACTTAATAGTTTGAAATATGGGCTTTCTCTTTTCTTTGTCAGACAACAATACTTTTACCTAGACTTGAGTCTCTACATCTTATATCTAAACAATTGAAAGATATACGTTAATTCAAAGCTGGTTTATTTTTTGACCATCCTCTTAATCAATTTACGTTCTCACCTTTTTTAATCCTAACATGGAGCTGCTGAAAGTACAAAGTTTGTAATTAATTACAATACCTCCTCTTGCAACACAAACTCTACATCCTACATCAGGCCAAGGTTACAGATACAACACTCAATTCATGCATGCACACTTGTCCAATTTTACAGCTGATCTCCAACATACTAAATGTTCTGTTCAAATGATTGCCTCACTGTACACACTCTTCCAATCTTAGCCAGACCGCCCTCAAAGGCGTAGCTGCATGACTTCAGAATAGATAGAATTGGACAAAGCACTTGCGGAAGCATGCAAATTAAAAAATGGTCGTGTGATTGGCGTTCGGTTCTCCAGATTTTGAAGCAAGAATTAAATTAATTCGACCCACCCTGGTGACCAGGATTGGATGTATGACCAACAGCACTGTCGGGGTTTGAATAAGATAAATGTGCACCCAGCATTAGATGGAACACACCAATGTAAGCATTATTGTATGCATATGGCTTTTTTTTTTTTGTCTGATATTGGTGGCAAAATAGTTTGCTTGATTTGAGCTGGATGCTAAAACAGTGGCTTATCAGTGTGGTGTTTGTAGGTGATCTCTATGTATGTAACTTTTCTCTGGTTGATGATTTGATTCCTGACTAAACTACAGTAGAGCAATTATCAAAAACACCATGAAATTGATGAAAATCTTTTCGATTTTTCCTCTAAAGCCCTTCATGATATTGGCGCCATACACTACACGTGTTTCATAAGACAAAATGTAACAAAACGCAGATTTTTCATATGCTTTTATTATACCACAAAAATCTAGTTTGCCCATACACTATCCAATAAAATAGTTTTTGTTGTAAGATTTTTCTTAAAAGTTTACATAGCAGGCAGTTCTGAGCAGGGGGTAGTGCTGTCGTAGACGGGAGGGGGGGGGAGTAGTCATATATTACTTCCTGTTGGCGCTCCCAGTATTGTTTATTATAGAGATGGATCAACAGACGAAAGGTTGTGGTATTGTCGCTCTTTCTATGGTTATCATAACGCAGCAAAACAGAAGAAAAAAAAGTCAGAAAAGACTATAATTTGGCCGATAGCACGATAATTATGTAATTGGCCCGATAATCGCTCTAGTGTATGGCCAGCTTAACTTGCAGTGTTTATCAACATGCTAAGATATTTAGACTCTTGAATTCCTACAGACAAATGTTAAAAGCAAGAAATCAGCATCCTCCTTTTTAGCAGTGCTTAAGCTGCCATACCCAGTGGCGCCTCAGGGGGAAGGGGGTTGCACAGGAAACCCCCCCCCCCTCCTAATTCCACCTTGAACATTAAAAAAAGTACCTCAAAAAATTTGAAAAAGAGGCGTGGCTTCATGGGTGCAGCAAGAGGGGCGTGGCTTCATGAGTGCAGCAAGAGGGGCATGGCTTCATGGGTGCAGCAAGAGGGGCGTGGCCATGTGGGGCAGTCTGACATAGAAGAAGATGGTAATGGCCTGTGCTGCAATAGGGAAGCAGGTGGGGAATGGTGAATGGGTCAATTCAAACTTACTTATGCACTGACACAAGCTCTGGTCCACTGTGTAATGTGCTCTACTCCTGTTGTTAGAACTGTACCTTCAAAATAAAGCTACTATTTAAATGTGTGAAAGAAGTCACTTATAAATCACCTAAAAATAAAAGAAATAAAGAACAGGACTTGTTACAGCCAATAACCAATGCAATTCCTTATGGTAGAATTTATATTATTTTATATGGGATTGGCATATGTGTGCCATGTCCAGACCCCTAATACATACCTCACAACAGCCCTGATGTCCTGCTGTCCTGACTGCCTTCCCGATAAGTGCCTTCCCGATAAGTGCCTTCCCGATAAGTGGGCTACATTGGAGGCAAGTTTTATTTTTAATTTTTTAATTACTATGTTAATTTTCCCCTGTGCGGCATGACAATGGGGGCAGAGCTTACATGTCCTTGTTTGGGCTCCAAAAGTTTGGGAGGTAGGCTAATATACCGCACATGTATTACATGCATTGGAAAACCCCCTTTCAAAAACCTGCGTTTGTCACTGATACCTGACTCCTTTGCTTGTTGAAACATAACAAGGAACAATAGGACAAAATACCATATCTTTACAAAGCACTAATCCTTGACAAAATATTGTAGTATTTTGTTATACTGGGCAATAAGAGTCAAAATGGATACATTGTTATGAAACACAAAAGGTTATTCAAGTAGTTCAAATGGTTTTCTGTGACTGTGTGTAAATGATCTGCTTTAATTTCAGGGCAAAAGTATAAAATGTTATATTAAAGCTGAATAAAACAACACCTTATTTTTTGTTGTTGTTGTTACCGGTCTCAACGTTTAACATGTGACTATTAAATGGTTTGTAAACCCTGTATATGAGATAAACCTTGCAGGGAAATTTGCGGGGTTTTTTTCCTTAAATATTGCTGAACTTCATACAAGATCACAACACAACGCATCACAGACTTTGGTATTTATTATTATTTTTATTTACATTTTTTTGCAGTAATAAATGTGATGTGTCCAATTTTCTGGTTCTCTATCATAGACTAGAGATTTCTTATGAGGTTATATATTAGATGGCTAAATAAGATACCTGAATTTCTTCAATAATAAGATGAGTTCTGATCATTTTTATTATTTTTATGCAACATTTTTGTGCAACATTAGTAAATGTTTTAGTAAAATATTGCTGGAGTGATGTAAAAAAAAAAACAGCGGCGTATAGTTCTGTTGTTAAATAGAAAGAAAGAAAGGAAGGAGAGCAGTGTAACTAGTAATGGGTGTTTGTTGCCTGTTATTTGCTTTACACTACATTTGCAAGTGTTTGGTGAAGCATACGAATCATAAGTTAACCACTTTATTGTATGCTCATTTTCATACTAGAAGATGGTTAAAAATGAACCCAATCCCACTTCAAAGTTTAATGCTATCTGGTTGATGCGCAAAAGATTTGGATATATCTGCAAGTGCTGGGTCACACTATATAGACACTGCAGATGCAGTTTGCAGACCCAATATTATTATTATTATTTTATTATTATTATTATTATTATTAATATTGTTTTTGCTTTTATATGGTTGCGGCTGTGAACTTCTCTTGCTCATTGTAAGGAAACAGATTCTGCAGAGACAAAATTAAATACAGGCAAAAAAATAAAAAAAAAACATGTTCAAAGGGTAAAGTTTCCTAATTTCCATCATCTTTGAGGGACAGGTTTCCTCTGCATACAAGAGGATATGCACAGTTTATTAGTTGTATCTGGAATATACAGTGCCTAATAGCTCAGGTCTTAAGGCGTATAACTTGCATGCATTAGACTATGCATTGAAATCCCTCTTAGTACAGATGTTACTATAAAAGTTCAAAGTTAGTTACTCTCCTCCCAGGTTATGGGGTAAATAATAAAAAGGTTATATCTGTGGAGCAGCATGGTGGCTCAGTGAGTAGGACCTGTGTCTCACAGCACTGAGGTCATGAGTTCGATATTCGGACTAGGCCTTATCTGTGTCAGGGACCTTAGTATGTAGGGACTGATGTGAATGAGAAATATTCTCTATGTAAAGTTACGATTTTGCTATGTCTGTTTTTTTTATGTATATTATATGAAAGAGAGTTCATCTTACAGGGATGGCAATTGATAATGTGATTAGACCAAGGTGGAAAGGGGAACTACAAATCACCACAACAACTTAGACTAGAAGAGAACAGTAAGGGGAACGTCTGATTGATCCCATAATTGTACAATATATACGAACCACATGGTGACAGCTCTTATGTGTTCAAGCTGGACACTTAGGGGTGCATGTTTCCACCACAGAGAAAACTATTACTGCATGGACACAATGCTTGTAGAAATGCAAGGACAAAACAAAGAACAAACACATACTGAACAAGAACTCCCAGACTCTCTCGAATAAAATCTGCTGTGTTGGCTGAGATGTACTATTACTAGATCTTCCACCTAATCCAAGTGTACCATGACATGATTATCCTAACAAAGATCTATCTGTCACTGTACATCCTAATGAGAATCTACACTGAACAGTGAAATTCAAGCACAGCACCTAAAATAACAGGCATAATGACTATTTGGTGCCAATGGATAGACCTTGAGGCTCAAAGGACTTTGGCCTGGTACCATATTGCTATTGGGTAGTGTCGTTTCTAGACCTAGCAGAGCCCAGGGTAGAAAAAATTCTAGCGCCCCCCCCCCCAAAAAAAAAGGTATGTATGTGTATGTGTGCTCAGCCATCCACTTCTGCCAATTGTTTTATGTCCAGCCTCCATTTGTTCCCCTTATATGTGTCCAGCCTCCATTTGTGCCCCTTATATGTGTCCAGCCTCCATTTGTGCCCCTTATGTGTGTCCAGCCTCCATTTGATGAAAAAGAGTTGGTGCTACTGGACTCCCATAAGAACCCTCTATATTCAGTACTGTTTAGCTGAATGATGCTGGCCGCGTTTGTTATCTGATGTAGCCCAGGGGAGGGTAGAGTTACTGGGCGCCCCCCTTTAAGTCATCCAAGGGCGCACCCTGTGCAATAGCATGACTTGTCCGCCTCATGAAACTCCCCTGATATGGGTTCTAGTACCCTTTTATGTATTATGAAATACAGGGCCTTATAGTGTAAATATGTAGCCTGGTGCCTACTGAGTTGTCCAATGCCCATTGCTACCCAAAATGTATCCAATGTATCCAAATGTATGGGATCTGGTTCCATGCTGATTTAATGGTCCTGACTCACTGGCTGTATTGTTTGGACAGGTTCAGGATCAAGCTTTATAAGTCTGCTGGGCACAGAGCTGAGCTTGTGGAGCACAGCAGCACAGTATGTGGCTTGATGAGTCATGTGACATGTTGTTTGTATAGTTTAACAAGTTATATGGCGTAAGAATGGTCGTCTTGCTTCAAGGCTAATATATGCCCACCAGCCCCTTCACTCTGTCCTATGATTTTAAGTATGGGTGATGTTTTAGTGTGATAACAAGCATCTCTTGTTCAATATTGTTAGATAGTAAAATTGATTTACTTCAAAAATCATTAAAACTTTTTTTTTTTTTATCATTTATTTAATGTGGCTGTGATGGTTCAGGACACACGGAAGTGTACATGTGTTGCTTGCTTCAGAAGGAATGCAGACTCAGCCCTTCTCATACAGATTCATATCAATACAGTAAATGTGTCATTTAACAATTTTGGCTTCTCTATAATGCCCACAACTATCTAGTATTACCGCATGTAAGAATTAGTAAGTGAAATGACAGTATCTTCATTTATGTGTGTGTAAAAGGATGGGGGAAAAAGCTGTACATGTCATGAATCATATAGGCATTCATCAGCAAATATATTACCAAAATAATAGCGTAATGGAATTCTCACTAAACCGTTCCATTACCACATTGAAATCAATGTAATGCACACAGACAGTAACACTGGTTAATGAGAAACACCAAAGGCCAGATTTACTAAGCTGTGGGTTTGGAAAAGTGGAGATGTTGCCTATAGCAACCAATCAGATTCTAACTCTCACTTTCCTATTACATACTAGAGAATGTCAGCTAGAATCTGATTGGTTGCTGTGGGCAACATCTCCACTTTTTCAAGTTTAGTAAATCTGGCCCCAAGTATATTGAGAGCAAAAACTTCTCATGCATTCAATCGAATATATCCCAGAATGGCTTAAGAAAAAAAGTTCTCAACTACTTGGATCACTGTCTGAATTAGGCAATATAAAGCATGTCAAGTGTTTTAAAACTACAAGTCCCAGAATGCTTCAACCGCAGAGTTGATTGCTGGTAGAGCATGGGAGTTTCATAAAACCTGGACTATCACAGGTTTCTTACCTCTATAATAGGTCAGGCATATATGTATAATTGCCCTGGTTGCCTAAAATGATGCTGAATTCAAGCAGAGTGAGACCTCCGTTATCTTGAGAGAGATCATCTTGCTGTGTTGTGTTTGGCAGGAACATCAATAACAAAGACTCAAGTTTCAGTGTTTCAGGAGCAATGTCTGCATTACTCTAAGGGAAAAACACCATCAGCAGGAGGTGACCAAAGCAGATATGAAATCCCACCATATATAAAAGTTCTAAGAGCAAGGCAACACAGTCTTACAACTGCAGATTTGTTGAACTTTTGGCCATGCCATGCAGGTGGTCAACTGATGTGACCAAAAGTTATCCAGTAGAGCGGCTTGCTCACTTCCACATCTGGCGGGACATTGGCCACAGGCCTCACCAGAAATTAGAGTGGTTTCAGGGGCTGACTAAGAGACACGCCCACCATAGGCTAAAGAACTCTAAGTCCCGAAGTGCTGGGCAAAAGTAAAAGTCACCTTAAGTCACATATGTAGATCAGCGTCCGTGAGCACTGATCTGCACGGAGCCACCAAATGCAACCCCTACTGTAAGATTTAAATACACCTCCCACCCCCACCTTACGGAGTTTAGGCCAGGGTGAGCACCATATGCCTGGAGATCCGTTGCGGAACAACACCTGACTTAAGCACTTTGTGTACGGAAATTGGGTGTTGGACGGAGGTTAGTACCCGGCCCTGAAAGCTTATTGCCCAATAATGGCGGCAGTTTTGAACTACTAATGAACAGCGAGATATATAAGTAATGTAAGACTCATACATAACATTGGGCCAGATCCAGACTTAAGTTCCCATTAAGTACGATCGCGTAGCGTAGTATAATGCACTCCCCTCGAACGCACGTAATTTAGCTGATTTACAAGTTACAAACCCTACCTTAACCTTTCCTTGCGTATCTGCGGTCGTACGTATCGCCGTGTCGTATGTAACTGCCTAACCCCGCCCACACTGTACAATTTAAATTCCTCCCTCCACCTACAATGCAAATTTTCTGCTTGGGTAGGGAGGACGGCCCTTCGTACGTAGTTACGAACAAGTTATGTACAATCAGAGTTACGTTGCGTAACATCTGCCGCGTGCATGCTCAGTACGTACAAACAGACAAATTTACGCATACAACATACGGAAATTCGCTGTCATACTTAAGTCTGGATCTACTCCATTATATCTAACATTGAGAGTCAACAATTACTGAAACTGAAACATTGTATGACATAAACAGTCACACTTTTTTATAACAAATTTGTTTAAGGACTTGACAATATTAAAAATACAAATCAAAAAGTGCAACACCTTGAAATATCAGCACAAACGATTTGATTAAATTGACATTTTGTTGCATTAGGGGGAACGACGGAAAAGGTTTTCATTTTTCTGTTGATGGGAAATCCAGGCAACCCTGTCATCCTGAAATGCACACCCAGCTATGTGTCACTGCTTACATAAGCCTCCACTTTATTTTGTATTCATCAAGATGTATTTATTCTGTAAACAAAATCACAGACTGAAATCAGGAGCTTGAGTGGAGAACAAAAGTCCTCACTTTGTTATGTTAAAGCAATACTTCCCATGCAGAAAAGCAGCACACCTTAATAAGTATGCTTCATCTGCAAAGATAGAAATGTCCACAGGCTTCCATCCTATATTAAAGATGTAGATGAAGATCTGCAAACCGTTAGTCCCATGCATACTGTGATTGAGCCACAGAAACAAGTGATATGTGAAAAATAAACTGTAACTGTATAATATAGATTTTAAAATGCTAAAACAGGAAAAAAAAAAGTTACAATTGTATTGTTATTATTATGGTTGACTTAATTAATGACTCTACAATTACATAATGCAGCCTATTGTTAACAGTAGGTCTGCTATTTGGTTGGAACTACATTACAACATGTATATGGGAGAGCGGCTTTTCTTTTGTGGCATTGGGCCTGTTCCAGACCTACGATGTAGGTAACATCGTGGGACTCCCCCTGACACTCCCCCTGCTCCATCGTATTTACCCTTGCTTACGCCGGCTGAAGGCTACCCTAACTTCAGTCGGCGTAAGCGAGGGTAACTAAGCTGGGGCGGCGGCATAGTTAAGCAAATGCCTCATTACCCTGCCTCCCTACACTAAACTTTGCGTAGTAACGGCGAGGGACGGCCCCTCCACCGTTACTGCTCTGTAACTACAGACGCCCGATCCACGATCGAGTGTTTCCGTAGTTACGCTGGGCAACATCTGCCCGGCGCATACGCAGATCGGCTTTTCAGCCGATCTTGCACTTACCCCTGCCGTAGTTACTACGGCGGACGTAGGTCTGGATCAGGCCCGTTGTAGCATGGTGTTTACTAAGCGGGCACCAGACACTTTAGGTTACTTAATATTTTTTTTTTTCCTAATTCAGCTTTAAGAAAGAAGATAGAAAGTTTCTTCAAGGACTTTTATATTTCTAACACCCTTTTTTCCATGCTCTATTTGGAACTTCTGGCATTGCCTGTCCCTCTAAAGTAATAGCATATGTTGGTTTACTTGAAATTCAGCTAAACTGCTAGATTACTGATTTGTAAAGGGTGGCTTACAAACCAATGGAACAAAAATAGTGCCTGTAGTGACTCAAAGACAATCATAGGCTTCCTTAGGAACAAAAGCCAAACATGTATTCACCAAAAAAGATGCATATTAATATAAACATTGAATATATAAATACACATAAATACTGTATATATCATAAGAGTATTAAAATGTTTCCAAATTATTCAGATATAAAAAATATAAATAATATAAAAATGGCATTGGGCTGGATAAAGTGACACTAAACATAAATTGCACAATCTTAAACTGCTGGCAATTGCATACAAATTGGAATATATTTCCACAGTCTTCTTATAGACCAGCCACATGCTGAGTTGAATTGCCCTTCTTAGAAGAAACTACCGGTATATTCAATGTAGAAATGTCTTCCCAGAAATATTCTTTTCAGCATGTGTCAGGCTTACCGGATAGCGAGCTGATTTTTAGAACCCTTACTTATCACTTTTCTCCTCTGTTCTATTACCTGGACACTATAGTCCAGAGAAGAAGTCCCAGCGTTATTAATACCAGACCTATATGATATTACACAATACTTCCTGGTAATGACTGCATTATTTTGTATATGGGAACAAGGAGAAAGATGCAGCATCTCATGAAGTAGGGAGTCCTGTGTTGTCCCTGACTTAATTTTTGTCTTTTTTTTTTATTTTTTAGGCAAACTTTTTTTTATTATCGTTAGTACAGTACAGGAGGCCATACAGTACAATAAATTGCAATAAGAGAAGCAAAGTGCAAAGTTTACAATGTATATTGCATATTTTAATGTAGCTCAATATGTATTTTTCTAGTTAGAAAACTAGATTGGGATGTGATAAATTAAAACAAAAAAGAAAGTCCGAGGGGAAGATAGAGGGATGGTGGAGAATGGCCTAGTCCCTGAAGTCTGTTACAGACCCTCAAAAATGGCCCATTCCATTAGGTAAAATTGAATCCACTCCTGAGCTTCCAACTGTCACACACCTGGTTTAACTGATATTTAAAAAAAACGATTTTCCTTTGTAACAAAGGTGGTTACCATAGTAACTGACAGATGTAAATTGAGAAGCAGAGTATTTTGTACCTAATGGAATGGGTCATGTTGGAGTGTATGCTGTTGTGATGGTGTTTGTCTAACAGTATTGTCCTTCTGTCAATGGGGGGTATTAAATAGAGGTTTTGAACAGGTCTATAAACTCTAGGCAATGCTACCAGGTAGCCAATTGATCAGTAACTGACATCCATCATCTGCATATACAAGTCAATTCTATTAAACCGATCTCGCAAAGAGGATGGCTAAGTAGATTTCCATTTAACAGAATCTCCGCATTGGTGGAGCTATTCAAATACTGAAGTAGGGATTTCTTTTAAAGAGTAAAAAATAAGGTGGTGTAATTGTGGATCCAAAACTGAGGACCTTAAGGGCCAACTATCGTCAGACATCACCAGCACATAGCAGTAGTACCTGGGAGCGTTATTAAGATTAAGATTATTAGGATAGTGGGACATCTTTACCATTGTGAAATCACTTTGTAATAAGTTTCAAGAATCTTTGTACTATGTAAAGAAGCATGGTTTAAAGATCTGATTCCACGTCTTTCTCCAGAGTGCATCGAATACAGCATTGTGTTCAGCACATCAATAACCCCAAGTCTGACCCTAGGTCTAAGCCTAACCCTAACTACTAACGACTTACCTTTAAATAACGCAGCTCCAGCGACTGTCAAGTAGGACATAGAAAAGATAGTGGAGGGAGCAGAGAGGACAGAGAGGAGGAAGAGTGGATTGGGGCGACAAAGAGCCGGTCAGTGCAGAGTGAGGGACAGAGGACAGAAGCCGAGACAGAGCAGGAAGAGACAGTGGAGTGGAGACAAGGTAAGCAAAGTAGTGTAGGAGAGAGCCAAGAGTAGTGGGGACAGAGCTTGGGAGAGACACAGGAGCGGGGACAAAGTAAGCAAAGGAGTGGAGGAGAGAGCTAGGAGCAAGATAAATTATTTTATTTGATGTTGATTTTATTTAGGTCAGACTAATGAAGGGATAGAATGTTGAACATATAGCTGTCAATCTTATTGTGTCGGGGGAATAATTGTCGATTTTATAACCATCGCTATGGTGACCATAACTGATTCAGGATTAGATTCTCTCTGGCCATAGACACTGCAGAGTTTCTCCTCCACACATTTTGTCATTTTTCAACACAATTACTGCAGTCTCTGGTCTTCTCAAGCTCAATGCAGCTGTTCATCTCATTTGTCTTGCTCAATGCTCAACATCTGCCTGCCCTCTGTGTTACCCTTTACATTAGCTTTCTCTTTC
>WWET01000250.1:380478-402630 GCA_011038615.1 Limnodynastes dumerilii | reverse complement strand
AAATGCGTAAGTGGGGTGATTTCTATTCAGGGCGCATGTGCAGACCATGGAGATACGAAGCGTAATTGGAAAGATGCGTAAGTAAGTTCCGCACGCAAGAAAATGCGTACGAAAAGATAAGATCGGACGGATTATTAATTAGTAGGCGTCAATCGGAATGCAAATAGCAAAAGATAGGCGTGGTTATGCAGAAAACATTATATATGCGTTCCTTTAATGAACACCTCACTTGGTTTTAATCTGGAGCTGGTACATCAGGACAGCAATATTATATACTAAATATTACAACAAAGTAAACACAATTTAACACCTAAAAAGGTTAAATACTTAAATGCTAGGCAGCTTGTCTCAATACAAGTTAGAAGCTTGTCAATACAAAAAAACAAATTAATGAATATAAATGAGACTATAGTGCCAATAGCAATAAATACTAAATATTACACTATATAGGAGGCAAAATGCCTTTCTTTGATACCCGAAAAAAATTTCCCTAATGTGCATCAATATCATAACTGTGTCATTTGCATCTGGGGATGGAAAATCTATTGAGTCTCTTAATAGAGTGATTCAAAGTATGGCTTTGAATGTCTGGTATTGGAGTTTCTCCATCATTGCTTTGCAGTATTAAGCTTCTGTTTTACCCAAAATTCCCTAAATAGAAATTCCCAGCGTGCAAGATGTGTGACCCTAAATACCCATCACAAGCTTGTTAGCATACTGACATGTGCCTTGAGCAAATCACCAATAAACAGAATTTCTTTGTGTTAGAATAAAGCTGTGTTTTTATATTTCTGTGTAGCTTGACCAATCAATACATGGATCATTTGAACACAAAGATCCTCTTTCAGAATTAGTATTAAATCCATTTCTGATGTGTATAGGCTATATGTGAGGCTATAATGTGTTTTTGTTTTTTACATGCAATGATAAATATTGGCTGATTTTGTTTTGGCTTCTAAAACAAATACTGTGCATCTTTATTGACTATACTGCTGGTAGGTGTTTAGCAATGACATCACAATTCTAAATCTACTCTTAGGGCAGAGAAGCTGCATTTTTATTGGTACCTGGTACATTAAGTAATGTCAGACAACACTATAAGGGTCACCTCACTGGTAATCAATTGGAGGAGGAGTTTTGCTTCTTATCAGAAGAGAATGCTAACAGAATGTTATGTTTGTTTTCCTTGCATTTTATTATTATTATTTTATTATTTGAGTAATCACATTTTATTGCAGATTTTCAAATGTTTCCCTTGAATATACTATAGATTTAACAAATAATTGTATCTGGGCTATGACCAGCCCAAAACAAAGCAGAATTTAAGGCAACAAGTGGCCTGACCCTGCATATCTCAAGATACTTACCTGTTTTACACCCAGCCTTGTATGTAATCCTTTCTACAAATAATTTTAATTAAAAACTGTAATATGTATGTATGTTCCTGTGAAATTACTGCTATAGCCTACTAATAGAGCCTTTTTGTAGCGGTACTGTAAACGCTGCAGGGGGCGCCACACCACTGTGCCGGCCCCAGCAAGTCAGATGCTGCTGCATCCAAAGATCACATTAGCACCTGTGTGGACTTCTATGATGTTCCACAAGTCACAAGCACTCTTTTAAAACAGTGTGATGCGATGAGTGATTAGTGATTACTGATTAGTCTCACCCACTGACTGATTGTTCAGTATATTGTTCAAACCCCTTAGGCCAAATTTACAAAGCTGCAGGTTTAGAAAATTGGAGATGTTGCCCATAGCAACCAATCAGATTTTAGCTGACATTCTCTAGTATGTAAAAAGAAAGTGAGAGCTAGAATCTGATTGGTTGCTATAGGCAACATCCCCACTTTTCCAAACCCGCAGCTTAGTAAATTTGGCCCTTATGTACTGATTGGTCAGCATTAGAGCCATTCTCTGCATTGTGATGTGTGATAGGATGAAATATTTTGATGGAGAATGCAGTTTGTAGGTTACTCTTTATTACAGCTGTTATCCTGAACATGAAGTACAAGACCCAGAAGGCAGTCTGGCTCTCCAAAACTCCCTAATGCCCCTCCCATGCGTGCTGTATATCTATCTGTACACGCAATAATATTTTTATTACAAACATAATGAACAGTAGTCTACAGTTAAAAGACACCATGCTCCAGCAGCAACACCTGTGGCCAGATTTACTAAGTTGCAGGTTTGGAATAGTGGAGATGTTGCCCATAGCAACCAATCAGATTCTATCTGATATTCTCAAGCATGTAATAGGAAAGTGAGAGCCAGAATCTGATTGGTTGCTATAGTAAATCTGGCCTCTACTCTTAATTAAAGTGAACAATCCTGTTTGTAATATTTAGTACAGATGGCTATATAGGCATAGGATCCAGAATTAATAGAAGATTCTGTATATTAGCCTCTGTTAGGGAGGCTAACATACGGAATTTGCTATCCCCTTGCATGTATGGGCCTTTCCGCCTCTGTATTCGTAAGTCCCGTGTATGGAAAGGAGGATCATATGTAAAGGCTTAGGGAAGCCCTTACTGTACGATCTTCATTCTGGATTGCACCCACTATGCATATCTCGTATGCATGGTGAGTGTGTCGAATAGTGAATTCCACATGGAACGCAGCATCGATGGGCTGCATTTCAATGCGAAGTGCACGGTACTGCCAACCAACTTACAAACATAATTCTGGATCCAGACAGTAGTTATTTACAGGAGGTCTAGCAGAAAGGCCTTGACGGTGGCTGGTGGCGTATCATATAGTTGCAAGTATGTGTAACAGACGTTTCTGCGTTTTATGTTACAGATAGAATGGTATAGTCTGTTACTGGTTATTGGCAGTGTTGCTGGACATTCTCTATCCTGTGCGTATGTTACAGATAGAATGGTATAGTCTGTTACTGGTTATTGGCAGTGTTGCTGGACATTCTCTATCCTGTGCGTATGTTACAGATAGAATGGTATAGTCTGTTACTGGTTATTGGCAGTGTTGCTGGACATTCTCTATCCTGTGCGTATGTTACAGATAGAATGGTATAGTCTGTTACTGGTTATTGGCAGTGTTGCTGNAGAAGGCAGGTATGTCAGGGGGGGGGAGAACAAAAGGCAGATATGTAACAGAGGAAGGGAAATATGTAATGGGGGTGGGAGGAGATGTGTAATGTAAGGGAGACAGGAAGGGGGATGTGGATGAAGGGAGTGCAAGGAGGTGGAAGTGTATTGGAGAGGGGGCTAAAGAAGACAGGTATGTTATTAGGGGGGGAGAGAACAAAAGGCAGATGCGTAACAGAGGAAGGGAAATATGTAATGGGGTGGGAGGAGATGTGTAATGTAAGGGAGACAGAAAGGGGGATGTGGATGAAGGGAGTGCAAGGAGGGGGAAGTGTATTGGAGAGGGGGCTAAGGAAGACAGGTATGTTATTAGGGGGGGAGAGAATAAAAGGCAGATGTGTAACAGAGGAAGGGAAATATGTAATGGAGGTGGGAGGAGATGTGTAATGGCAGCTATTTGCCATTACACCTCTGGTGAATGGGCCTGATCCAGATCTGAGCACAAATGTGAATGCAGCGTATGTGCTATAGATGCATTTGTAAAAGTGTGACGGGCGGCGTGCGACCATTTGGATGGCAAGCAATTACGGCATATAATGTGCAAACAGGAGCTAAGCTCAATGCAGCTATCCAAATACGTTGCGCAGGAGCAGCACACGGTAATGCTGACTGTAATTGGAGGTTATGATTAAAACGAGTGCTTCTGCGGAAATGCAAATATCAGACACTAATTACAAAAAAAAAGAGTTTTTAATATAAACATGAAAACATAACTTTTTTTCTTACTGTATGTAGAAATGATTTTAGGCATACACAATACATCGGCAGCCATTTCTGACCCTGTGAAATGCTTTTAAAGTGTCACAAAATTGGTTTATTCCCTCAACAGGCCCCTCAGAATGCAAATAATTGCAGCTCAAATTGCACTCAAATCCAAATCAGCCATGATTGCATGCTCTTCATTTCTGGCGTACGCTATCAGGCCCAGAGTGTGGTGTATGTCGGGCTCTAGGATGCAGTGTGTATTGTATGTAGGTGACTAGCATGCAGTCTGTATTATGTGTTGATCACTAGGATGCAGCATGTATAGTATGGTGATCACTAGGATGCAGCATGTATTGTATGGCAGTCATTAGGATGCAGTCTTTATTACAAGATTTCTTAAGTATTTTAGGAAGCTCAAACAGTTGTGCTTTCCATTACAGTGAGGTTGCAAGGATGGTGTTTCTATTATATGGTGGTTACTAGGATGCAGTTTGTATTGTATAGTGGCCACTATTATAGTTTCTGTATTTAAAGGGTCTATTTATTAATTAATCATGCTATATCTTTCTATTTAATACTCGGCTAATGAAATGTAAAAGAAGAGCACAAATTATGGTTTGCAGAGGGCTCTGACCACTCTTCAACCGGCCCTGCCTACAAAACAGTATGTCCTACAAAACGTTTGGCAGAATTCTAGCTGAACTAGCAAAAATCAGCAGATAGGTCATTATTGCCCATCACAAACTTAACCTTTTGTGAATATTTAAGCTAAAGCACACAAAACGTATTTTAGATTTCATCAAGATGTCTGGGTAAAATTCAACAATATTTCTAAAAAGATTTTCAAGTCAACTATGGATGCGAGAAAAGAATATGTGATTTAAAACACGTGTATGGCACATTTGTGGACTGCTGTTAAAGACATAATACATATTGCCAAAACCTGCAGATTTAAAATGCGATTCTGGATGAAGAATCTGATGCAATTGTACAACAAATACTTTGGGTACATTAATACATGAATACACTGGAACCACACCTCCAAACTATTGGCTTTGTCCTCTTGTAGGGGTGTGCCCATCACATTAGAAGCCCACAAAAGCCACAAGAACCAGGGCTGCACCATTTATTCAGAGATATGTTTAAACTTCAAAGGGGTTTATGGTTAAACAATATCTTGCAGGATTTATTCCAGCATTTTTTATTAAAGGTAAAACCCAGTATGTTGCACTTAATATTTCTTTTTTAACCCAATAGTGAGTGTTTAACTTTAAATATTTTCACTGATGTTACAATACATCAGTGTTGTCAAATTAAATAAATAAATACATGTATTATAATTCTAAAACATTATAATATATTAATTATATTATTCTGCACGATGATGAGATCGGGCACATTGGGCTGAATCCAGACCTACGTTCCCACGTCCGTAAATACTATGCACTGCCCTAGGCACTTCCCTCGGTCGTACGTACTTTGTTATGCTTTTCAAACCCTACATTAACTTTTCCAAGCGTAACTCCTGTCGGCCGTGATGGCTGCACGTACTTACGCACCTAAGCACGCCCATACTGTACGATTTACATGGCTCACCCCGCCTCCAGAGTGTAATTACAGGTGTCGTATGTCTGGCACGCCCCTTCGTTCATCGTTTCGTTCTTGATACTAGGATGATACGTATGTTCAGAGTTACGTGCTGTAACATCTGCCGCTGCGCATGCGTAGTACCTGCAAAATAGCGTTTTTACGACTCCGGCTAGCGTAAATACACTAGCGGACGTAGCTCTGGATCTGGCCCATTGTGATTTTCACGCCATTCGCCTTCTCTCTCCCCTTCCATCTTGCATATTTACTGTATGTAACCCACCCCCCATCTGAAAGGGTTGTGTATGGAGAGAAGGTGGGCGGGGGAGGGGTTTCAATTCATATTGTATTTTTTTTTTAAAGACTGGCACGAGAAATAAAAATAACATAAATAACATACAGAGTGTCTAAAAAACATTGGCTGAGAGTCCAATGATTTATATATTCCTCATAAGATATCCACCCACTGTGTCTGCACGTGGGTACTCTAAATAAACTATGGACCAATCAACTTTCATCTAGGACGATATAAAGAAGTCATCCAAGTGTGGAAGTTACACCTTGACAAAGCGCATAGCGCGAAACACGTGTCGGTGATACACGGACTCACTGCTCCTGCTCCCTGCAAGAAATGCTGGTTTGATGGCTATTTTGCCGATTCTATTCCTTCACTTCCCTGTTATGTCTGGTATTTAACTGGTTGTTATAATGTTTCTGGACTGAACTGTTACTTATGTTTAAATTAAATAAAAAGTAACTTGATATTTTCAGCTACACTGTACTCTATTTCTCCATGTATTAGGCCAGAGTTATTCAGGGATCGTTAGTGGCTCCCACGTGGAGTAAAGCACCACCGTGAGGTGGGTTTTTGTTTTTCTCTTTGATTTCGGTTTTTAGAGCAGGGTGTTTAGACTGGCCATTTAAGCCATTATATAACCCATATAATAATAATGCCACAGCAAGTGAAGTCCTCTTTTGTTTCTTGTTTTTAATAATTATGTCTTGTGATTCATGTTGTCCTTATGTCTAATTTTTTAATTCTAGAGGATATTCCTCAGTATGTGTATTAAATAAAGTGATTTTTTGGGATATTCTTTCAAATATATTTGGGCTTGGAGTGCATACATTCATATATTGGTCTTGGTATAGGATTTGTCCTATATACATTTTTTGTGCATGTTTTGATTTACCAATTTTGTGCACCTGCTGAGATTTCTCCTGTATAATTGAGAGTTATCTCAGTGACTCTTTATAGTAAAATATATAACTGGCCTGGACTTGTGCGGGAATTTATCCTTTCCTTCTTTATACCTGCAATGATTTATATACCTACTTTGCTGGAATAGTTGGAGTAAAGGTGGATACACTCCCATTTTCACTCAATTATGGTGCCGATCACACAATATACAATGTATATTATATGAATATACATATATACGATGAGTATATGATATCATATTAGTGTGTACGCTCCTATGATCATATTTACACATTGCATTATTTGATTTGATTTTATAAGGGGCGGAACGTGGAAGCCCTGAGCGCCATAGCCAGGAGACTGAGCCTGAGTGTGGATGGGTGGGACTGGGCGTAGCCACGCACTACTGGGGGCGGGGCTGAGCAGGCCCACTAACACAATGTATAAATAGAGAGGCAGGCCTCTGACAGCTTGCTTACAGTGCAGGTGCAGCGGCTTCCACAAGTTCCCCTCTCCTCCAGGTTCCGTAGCAGCAACACCCCTTGCGCCCCCTGTAGTTACACGCCTGTCGCCAGTTTATAATGGTCAATGACAGAACAATGTCAGAGGAACAGACGGTAAAGAGAGTATAGGAATATAAGGCCACATTTTAAGGTTTGATGTGTGTGTTTTGGGCAGTCTGAGGCATGGTTTGATACATTGGGGCAATCTTTCTATATTTTTGGTTGTGGAATGTTGGCAGGTATGATCCAGTCATATTTATTTCTATTCCTGCAGACATAGAATATTAATCTTGTTATATATTTTAGGAGTATTACATAATGTAATTGAGGAAGTTAGGATCTGGACTATGTTTTCTGTGCTTGTTTAGTCTAGTAATGAACCCGACACCTTGGCTGATATTGAGTAGTAGCAAATGTAATGTACAATACACATAATAAAGCATTAGCTGTCACAGTTATTCAGTGTTACATTACATTGAACAATGTAAAATCGCAGAATCTGTGTTACCATTTATATGTAACTATGTATAAATTTCTGTAATGCGTTGGCCTTGACCCTTTCTCAGCATTCACCACTCAGATCCCAGGAGATATTAATTCTCTATTACCTCTGGTTGTGGTTCTATGAGTAAAATTCAACATTTCTGACTTGCTTTTTAGATTTCATGTCATAATACACGATGTCTTCCAATGGACTATTTCGGTTGGCCAGTCACAGACTGTTCTCAAATAACACCAGCAAAGCATAACAAGCACATTGTCATTTAGCTGTTGGTCTGTTAATTCGATTGTATCACGTAGATTGCGGAAGCTCAATTCTTAAAACAACGTACATAAGATGAAAACTACGTAACCGTGAATCCGGATCCATTTGTAGACAACAATTCAGTGTATTCTAGAAAGACCGGGTGATAAAGATTGAAAAAGCAATTGATAGCAAATTCCAACATGTCTGCCCTTTCATAAATATAATTCAGTACATGCAGTTTGCAGGGCCACATTGTTTAACCTATAACTTTAATAAGAGCCCATAATAAAAGCTTATTGCTATTGAAAGATGGTGAGTGTTTTGATGGTTAAAGCTGCACCTATGTAAAATGTGAGTGTATATTCATCTCAGGAGGGGTAGAAAGGGAAACTTGGTCAGATCTCACTGAAACACACTTCAAAGACATTAGGATGTTTACTGTTTAAATGCCTGATCTCCTATTAATTACTTAATACAAGAAAATATTGTAACATGATGTATCTTAAAAACTATATTCTACTTGATTCTTGAAATGTGAAATTAGAAATGTTGTCTATATTTATGAAAAACAAATAGCTGTATTTTGTGAGTATGTATCTTTTTTAATACATCAATTAAAGCAGCAAAATGCAAAAAAAGTATGCTTAAAAGGGGTCCATTTAAGTGGGATATTTTATGGGGACTGCACCTTAAATTGTATTATCAATTGATTTGAATGTGTCTGATAAGCTTAGTGTTTCATTAACTTGTTTACCTACCACTGGTAGGCTCTAACACTAGGGGGTGCTGTAGGAGGGTCACCCTCCTTTTCTCTCACTCTGTACTGTGCCAGCCTCTCTCTGCTCCACTAATAATGTCACCCAAGTTCTTGGTGATCTATGCATGGAGACTAAAGCTGGGTACAAATTTGTCACCAAGTCCGACCTCACACCTAATAGTTAAACAGATATTGGCGAAATTAGTACGCTTAGGTGATCTGGTCATGTTAAAAGATATTTAAGTCCTGCCAAATATCAATAGACCACAACACAAATTTGTATAGGAGTGTGATTGCACCTAGGATAGGTTTGTCCAATATTTCAGCTTAAGTTTTTGTCATTGTCACATAATATTGTTAACAGAATAACTGTGCACCTGCCTTTGTCATAGGCCCATGTGTGCAGCAGGTCCTTCTGCAAATCGGTTGGATCCCATCCATCACTTTGCCGGTTGGTCTTTAAAGTACTTGTTCTACAGCAGATGCAGTGTGAAGATCCTTCAAATTGCAAGGCCCAGAGCCAAGGAACCAGACAGGGTATTAGCAAAGTTATCCAATACCTTACCTAGTCAGTTGCTTTGTCACTACCCAGTCTTGTTTTCTAATGATGGCTTTACATGATATGATTGCACTATATAAAACCTGTTAATAATTAAACTAATATATAAGTAAAAGTGGAAGTGTTGCTACTCCTAGATATCATTTAAGTGAAAATAATCATAAACTAACTTGTTACTTAGTTGTAGTAACACCAATTCTTTTCTTTACCAAGCCATTTCTGTTCTGACAGGGGAGCATGGATACATGCGCAAGCACAGAATGCTTGGACAAAATTGTGAACGCATGTAAAATCAGGGAAATAATAGAATTCTGGATGGGATTCTGTATTGTAACAGAAGTATATTTTATACAGTATATATGGATTGAACAGTATTGTGCATATATAACTATAGTGGGTTTATCAGTTCAAACATCTGTACTTCCTGCATATTACAGCAGGACTCCTGTGTGTAACGTAAGACTACTACTAAATACAGCTCACAACAGAGCCAGCACCCAGCATAGCAATAGACAACCTATAAATAGTGTGTGTGTGTGTGTGTGTGTGTGTGTGTATGTATGTGTGTGTTTGTGTGTATGTCTCTTCCTGATCTTATACTATATTGGGATCTGTAAATGACTGGGGGCACTACAGTGGGGCATGTAACACATAGGGGTACTACAGTGGGGCATGTAATGCATTGGGGACACTACTGGGGGCATGTAATATATTGGGGGCACTACAGTGGTGCATGTAATGCATAGGGGCACTGCAGTGGGACCTGTAATGCATAGGGGCGCTACAGTGGGACATGTAAAGTATTGGGGGCATTTGCTCATGGAGGTGCCTGGTTGGGGAACAGTGAGCACCTGCAATTGTGGGTGATTCAGCACTGAATGCAGATGAAAGTTTACGACAAAACATGTCTGAGTCCAGGGGGCTGACACCCCTCAGCCTATTTTGCACCATTGTGTTAGGATTTCATATTTTAAATGCATCACTGAGGTTATGGTATCGCTGCCTGAGGACTTTATAGCTATAAAATTCACTCAAAGATTCCATTTTAGAAATACAAACATACAGTACAGACATCTGAAAGCTCATTTTCATCAGCCTCTATTTCGAAAATGGTACTGAGGAGAATGTTTTACTAATGAAATGTTTGCCGATCTTATCATACCCTCCAACATGACCCATTCCATTGGTACAAAATACTCTGCCCCTCAGTTTCCAACTGTCGGTTACTATGGTAACCACCTTTGTTGAAGAGACAAATAGTTTTTTAAATATCAGTTGAGTCATTTCACCAGGTGACAGTTGAAAGCTCAGGTGCGGAGTATATTGTACCTAATGAAATGGGTCATGTTGGAGGGTCTGACTTATTTTTCAGGATACCTACCCATTCATTCATTTGGAAACCACCGCCGCCGCAGACCTGTCGCTCCGCTGCACAGAACATGGGAGTATTACTGGGGAGTCTTAGGGTTAGGCTTAGGGTTAGGCAGTCTTAGAGTCAAACTGCTGTGAAGGGAGTCTTAGGGTTAGGCTGCAGTGAAAGGAGCCCTAGGGTCAGGCTGTGGGGAGGAGAGGGTTAGAGTTATGGTAATTGAAGGAGAGGGTTGGGGTAATGGAAGGGGAGGTTTAGGGTAATGGAAGGAGAGGGTTGGGGTAATGGAAGGAGAGGGTTGGGGTAATGGAAGAGGAGGGTTAGGGTAATGGAAGGGGAGGGTTAGGGTAAGGATTAGGATAGGGGTTGTGGTTAGATAAATACTCACCACTCGCCGATGCATCTTCGTCCTGGGGATGATCAATTGCTTGTCCTCTGTGAGGCCGAAGCAATCGATTTAAGAGCCAGTTTGCAACTGACTGGGAGAAAAAGGTCTGTTCTTACCACCCACCCCTCACGCTAATCATATCCACCATTTCCAGTATACATTACGGGGTACTACCCTGCACTCATCTAACATATATGGCTGTGTAACGGCTGCTCTGCGCCCATACACTGTGCCATTCTTGCATAGGCATCCAGAGCTACCATTGCATGCATCTCTGGATCACTTACACCCCGCTTTGTTTTGCAGTCATCATGGGATGCTAGACGCCATGATCTGCGTTTGCCTCTGGATCAGCTCCTTTATGTTGATAACCATTACAGAGACACTTTGAATCGTTCTTTCCTCGTGCAGACCAATTGAGCCCAAGTGAAATACATGATTGCATTCATACTAATAACACAATTTCCAGGCTGTGCTGTTCATACATATGATTTACTCGAGCCTGGGTGTGGTTGGAACAGGGCTGTGCTATTCTGCAAGATGAGGTAAAGGTTATCTTAAATATTCCATTTGGGCGGATGTATCCTTTTAAAGGAACTTATTAAAATGTTACATCCTGTAAAAGGTGGAAGGAACTTTAAGTTATCATATTTTCAACTCTTATTTTTGTGTCTTTCATGTACTATTATATGGGTGTGGCACCTGGTAACGACAGAGCTCCCCTTAGCTGAAAGGAGGTGTGGGCAGCATCTCCAGTATCTCAGGCTGTGACATTATAATGCAACACTACACTCACACCTTGTTGTTGTTAAAGCATCTTTATTACAAAGGACATTTATTGGACACTAGCAATGCCTTTCTTTGAATAAGGTATTCTGCAGCAGGGTGTAGAATTATAGAGCAGATTCTTGGAGTACTTGATGGTACCTCTCATTTCATGGTAACATTGCACTGAAAGTAATCAGAACATTGATCCAGAATTAGTAACGCTGGGGGATTTACGCTAGTGTCCCTAAACATTACAACTGCGCTTGCACATGGCAGATGTTACTATGCTAGGAGGTCCATCTGACAAGGCATCCCACCAAATTTGTATGCCTAATCCCTGCAAGGCAGCGTGAGGGGGTGGCAGTAGTCAATTCCGTATGGATCTGCGTTTGGACGGACACCGATCTGTGTGGAGAAATTAAGGTAGGGTTTTGGACACTGAGTGCATGAGAGAAGGGAGTAAAAGGGGAGTTCACTCTGCGACCTTCCAGACCTATGAGTGTACGGACCATGCACAGAGGTGTGGATCGGGTCCATTGTTTTTTTAGCTTTTGATAAGGGACCAGATGCAGACCTATGAAAAAGGGGTACTTTCCATTGCTGACTTCTAATTTTCTTTATTCGATGGGCTTCTGACGGTGGGGTGGGTGTGAGTACAATGGAGGGGGGATTTATGGATTTTAAATCCTTCCCATCTGTCCCCATTATAAAGGCAGTCCTGGCCAGGGTACTTTGTGCAAGTGAGGGCAGTGGCCTCCTATGCGCTCCTATGGAAGGCTGGATGCTGCAGGGATCTGAAAGTGGAGCTGGATCTGGATCTGGTTCTTAGCAATTGTCTTTAAACCTGAAATTATAATCTGTTAATCTTCTAAAACTTTAATTTGTGTTTTGAGAAACAGTGAAAGTAGCATTATACTTATGTTACAAATACATCAAAATACCCAAAGGACAATTTGGTTCTGTGTTACCACTGTGTGATATTTTAGAGTGCTCTGTGGAACCTTAGCCACAAGTAGAAATACTGGCTTTGCTTCTGGACATTTTAAAAAGAGCATGATGTGGTTTTGGTAAAATAACGAGTTTCAGCTTTACAAACATCAGCCTTATAAGATGCCTTATATAATTAGCAAGTGATGGATAACCATATATAGACCTGTCATCTAGTTCTCAATAAGGGAGCTGGCACTTTCAGTAAGACTTCTAAAGAATGATAAAAGAAGCAGGATTTGTATTCTGCTTCTGTCACCCTTGAAATGGAAAGAAGCCAATAGCAACACAGCAGTAATTAGCTACTGGAGTATATAAGGGAAAAATGTTGTAATACTTACCATCATTTTTTTTCTTCTGCCTATTGCATATCAACCCTTAATCCTGGTAATACCATTGCAATGCATTAGTAAGGAACAAAACACACTTACTCATAGGTCAATATGTCCTGACGTTGCTATTGCAGACTGCAGGACATAGGCTTCAGTGTCCTGTAATTGTACTGAGTGATTAAACAAACAAATAAAAAAAAAAGTTTTATTTCCACCTATATGCAGAGTTATATGAATTTACAGATCCTCCACATCTGAATCAGCAGCATATTTACCTAGTTTACAACAAATCTCCAACCTGCATTTGCAAGAACACTCCCTTACTGTATATACAGTGGTCTACATTAGTCCTCCCATTCCCTCCCCCATTCCACCTCTTCAGTCTGATTTGTTTAGAGTTGCATTCTTTCCCCATAGTGTCAAAACGGAATCCCTTCCCTCGCCTTATTATCTAAGCAAAAAGTCCAAGAAAAGTAGAGCCGCAAGACCAGGCTGCTGTTTTGATTGTAGATATATAAAAAAAAAAGAGCTTCCACTATACCCCCTTTTGTCTTATTTCAATAATCTTGTTCTTCAGCTGACTTCTTGTTTGTTTTTTGGATTGCTGAACAAAAGTAGCTAATCCTAATGTATTAAACAACACCTGCCTCTTTATGCCATCCAACTCCTTTCATTGGCTGGTGTAAATGTCCGCTGCAAATGCCCCCATCATGCAACACACAGAAATCTAGGCACAGCTGCATGAATAAAAAAACACCAAGGCAGGGGGGTTGTGGTGCACCACTGGCATATGCTATGTAATATGGAGTCAAATAATAAAGTACTGGAGATATGCAACAGGGATGATATCTCACATCATTTACTGAACGTGTGTCTTGACTCCTGGCCTGGATAATTTTATTTATTTATTAACAAAATAGTGACACTGCTATTCTAAATGACATACAGCTTAATGCAGAAAATATTATTATTAGAAGAATAGAACAGACACATGCATTTTACTTGTATTATCAAACCCATAAGCTAATTGGCTATTATAGCTCATCAACACATCAGACGCCAGGTTAAACGTTCTGACAATCCAACACAATTAAATGGAGGACAGAGACACAGGGACCGTATTCAGAGATCCGTCAGCGAATGGTTTGCAATTACACGCATGGACGTAGCGAGGCAACACCCATGACACTGCCCTCACACAGACGGGTTGTCCTTGACCTACGAGTCCCTCGACCACCCTTATCTTTAAGTGTGCATTTTCATGCATATAATACTTCCATATGTGCGTATCTAACTAACCGCGCCCTCACACAGTCATTTAAATGCCTCCTCCCACTTTCACGTATCTGTCTCCGGACGGATAACAACCACACCCCTCCAAACGTATTTTTTCATATGCGCTTCACAAGTCCGTGCCTATTGGACTCCCGTGCTTAAAATCAGCTTAGATGGCGTAAATGTAGTTACCACGCATGCGCAGTTCATCTTATACTAAAAATACTTCCCCCAAAAACGGTTCTCTGAATATGGCCCACGGTCTGCAGTAACATATCAGCAGACATGCAGTTAGAACATGTAACATTAACTGCATCTCTGCTGATAAGTTACTGCAGATTGTGTCTCTGTCCTCCATTTAATGTGTTGGATTGTTATAACATTTAACCTGCCGTCTGATGTCTATCAGTGTGCCCAGTATTCTATCACACAATCTTGTATCTGTGCTGCTTCCACATCCCACTCCCTTGAATTACAATCCAGTGACAACAAGAATTTCAACCAGAATCTATTACAAAATCTGAATTACAAAAACAGTGCATTCATCCTTATCACACAGTGGATGCTACCATTTGATCAGAGCCTTAACGTAACTAGTCATTTTAGCATCGGTTTCATTCTTAAATTAGACAAGTTTAGTAATTTTTCGATGTGTAGAGCTGTTTTCTTAGGGGTATTCATTGAATAAACTCTTCCGACTTACAAGTACACCAGCTGCTTTGGAAAAGTGCTGATGTTGCCTTTAGCAACTAATCAGATTCTCTTTTTACATACTAGAGAATGTCAGCTAAAATCTGATTGGTTGCTGTGGCAACATCTCCACTTTTCCAAACCCGCAGTTTAGTAAATATGGGCCTTAGTCTGCTAAAAAAAAGTACTAGGAATATACTGGTTAATAGCAGCTTCTATATTCCTTACCCTGCAGTGAGTAAAGTAATGTTCACATTTTTCCTGTTTATTTATACAGTTGTTTTTTTTAAACATTGTACAAACTATAGAATTTATATATATATATATATATATATATACACACATACTGTGGAAGGGACCATAGATATTATCTTTTCATATGTTATAAAACTATAAAACAAGCAATACATCAGAATACATTTGGCAAATGTCACAAAATTGAGAGTGGGAAAATAGACAATATATGGTAGCATGTACCAACCAACCTCAAGGTAGTCCAATTTGACTAGGAATGACTGGAAATTAATGTTAATATTGCTTTAGGTGCAAAAACACAAAAATTATTTGATTTTAGCATTTTTTTTAACAATTAAAAAAAAAATACAGATCCAGAACCAAAATATTTCATTTTTTTTTTTACAAAACCAAAACGCGGCGAAAATTTAAAACCAAAACCAAAACACAGGGGTCGGCGCTCATCTCTAGTGCTTACGTTGCATGAAGACTTTGGATCAGGTCCTTAAAAATAAAAGATAAAGGTCAGCTTAAATCTGTGTGCAATAAGGAAAAGGAAAGTATTCTCCGTAATGTAAAGAAGAAAAAGAAGTTGGCTCACCCTGAAATATAACCGTTTACCTGGTGTAAATTTCCACCCTATTTTCAAATTTTGGATCTGGTCCCTTAAGATTCGTTCAGAATACAAAATGGCCGCCTGAGCAGCAAGTACACCACTGCTGCAGTACAGATTCACACAGAAGGATTACCTGACAAAACTTCATGGTTTATCTGAGCATAGTTTACTGTTTCTGCTTTTTTTCCTTCTTTGGGTACTTTTAGAGTTCTAATTTTGTTTTATCGTCCATTTGCAAGAATATTTATAGACTAAGCTTATCCGTCCATGTCCTAATTACATTACTGGCCAATCCCACTACTATTAGAGCAACATCTGGAAAAATATAGAGCACTAATTGTAATTTGTAAATGGACTGATTGTAAGAGTATGCAAAAGTTTTCCAACTTTTTGAGTCAGATTTGAACTGTTCGGTTGGGCTAGTTGTAGATTTCCATGCTGCAGAGCAAGCTTTTATGTGTTCCTGGAAGAAGACTGTTGCCAACTGCATTAACAGTCTTGGATTTTAGAATCTCTCTGCAGCTGCTATCAAAAATCCTATATTTCAATGAATTATCACCTTTCCCTGTGCAGAAAATAATAGATAGACGTGTGTCATCATCTACTCAGTCATGTATTTTTCATAATGGGATGGCATATTAACCCTTTCATTGTTAGGAAGGACATATTCCACATAGTGTAATTTCATTCCAAGTGAAATGTGACTGTGATCTATATCTTGTTACTTATTAAAGGTTCATACTCCAGGTTTAAGATTAAAAATCATACTGCTAATGTGTTCACCACTATAAAATGTTTGCCACCTATATGACCGTTTCAGTGGTGTAATTTCATTGAAGTGGCCAAGAGTCAAGATAAATGTTGGAGCCCCCCAGCCCTTCCCTTGTCTAAAAGACCGCATATATGCAATCTATGTATCGAAACGATACGCAGATTACGTACAATAGCTACTACGCATGCGCAGTAGCTACTGTTTATTGAACTACGTCCGTCTATGGAAGACGGACGTAGTTCTGGATCCGGCCCAATGTAAGTAAACATGATGGAGCTGAAGCCACATGATCGGGATATTGAGGGGCTGGAGCCATATGATAGGGATACTGGGGAGCTGGAGCCACATGATAGGGATATTGGAGGACTGGATACAAATGATGGGGATACTGGGGGGGCTGGAGCCATATGATGGGGATACTGGGGTGCTGGATACAATTGATGGGGATACTGGGGGAGGGATGGAGACACATGATGGGAATACTGGGGTCTGGAGGCACATGATTGGGGATACTGGGGGGCTGAAGCCATATGATGGGGATACTGGGGAGCAGGATCCACAAGATTGGGTTACTGGCTGGGTTGTAGACATGGGACCGGATTCACAATAAGTAATGTTAGGTCAGTTATGCACCTAAGATGTCATACTAGGGTTTCTATATTAACCCTAGCGTATAAACAATCGAAACTTTGTTCCGTCCGAGCCCATTTCCGAGGAAATGGGCTGTGCTTCCCTTCCCGGCGGGGTTAAGCATTCTAAGTCTACAGTGTGGGAGGGGGCTCCAGCACTGCAGCGGATCAGCGGTCGAAGGGACCGCTGATCCGCACGCTACATTTAATACAGGCTTATGGCAGCGTAAGCTGCCATAAAGCCCGCATGACAGATGGGAGTGACAGGGGGTGTGCACTCCACTCTGTCTCGCGTAATTACAGACCCCGCATGCACGGAAAATGTGCGGGGATCTGAATACGGTCCATGATGTGGATACTGAGGGGTTGGAGACACATGATGGGGATAGTGGGAGGCTGGAGACACGCTTACAAGACTGTGATTCTTTTGTATTGTGGTTACAAATGTTTTCTGTTTTCCAAAGAGGCCTTTTTTTAACTGATTGTGGTTACAAGAATGTGGAATTTATTGTACAGTGGTCAGAAGGATGCAGCCTGTATTGTATGGTGTACTGTATGGCATGGCTGTCACTAGGATAATATCTGTATGGTATAGCAGTCACTAGGATAATATCTGTATGGTATAGCAGTCACTAGGATTATATCTGTATGGTATAGCAGTCACTAGGATTATATCTGTAAGGTATAGCAGTCACTAGGATTATGTCTGAATGGTATGGATGACTATGTAAGATATATCGTCTGTATTGTGTGGCAGTGATTAGGATGACGTAGAAATTGTACAAAGGAGACTAGGATGATGTTTGTATTGTATAGTAGTGACTATGATTTGCATTCTTTTATTGTGGTTACAAGATTGTGTTACATTATATTACATGGATAACATACTCTATTAACTATAATGTGAAATTGTTAGGTGGGCGCAAATTTAAAGTTTGCTGGGGGGCGCCGAACACCCTAGCACTGGGCCCTGGTAGACTGTAAATATAAAAATTTAATAAATCCAACAATTCTGCATCTATTTCTTAGACTTTCTAGATGTGTATATTCCCACTATAAATATTTTTGGGAGTTAAAAATCACAGATCTTGCCGGTAAATCGTGTCAGTGTGTAGACATGAATCAGCATGCTCATCGTGACTTGAGTCATTGGTCATGTTGTCTTGTGTCATTGGTCATGTGTCAAAATTGCAGCGTAATAGTAAAGCTGTTGTGTATTTGTGTGCTGGTAGAATAATTTCATTGAATGTAAAAATGGATAGGAGTCCCCACCGCTCACATTGCTGCATTTTTTTTTTTTATTCTTTATTTTTATTTTACTGTCAGGTATACATAGCAAAGAAATACAGGTATGTCCATAGACAGGTTACTCATCCAATACAAATGGACAATATAACCAACATTCAAAGATGCATGTACTCCATTTTTTATGTTGCTCCTAACTCTGAATCAGCCTCCACATGTGCACACATCGATCTTTCACACATGCATAGTGCCGCACTATTCATTTTAACAAAAAGGAGTTTTATTTTTTTCTCTTTGTACTTTCTTGTGTCTGCTACACACAAAAAAGTAGAAAATTCCATGGGAGACACCAAGCTCGCTATTTATTTTACGTTTAGCAAATCTTTATAATTTAGTAATGGGTTAACTGGCTCTACAGGGATCAAAGAGTGAGTTTGCTAGTTCTTGAAAACAGGAGCTCCAGACATTGATTTCCATTGTGCTTGCCCCCTTACTTTTTATGAACTACGATTGCCACAATCCCTCATTAAGGGATAGTGTTCATGTTATATCTGTATAACTGCTGATCTGGAAAGACACCAGGTGCAATCATTTGCGTGACATAATTGCTCTTCTGTTCTCTTCTTTGTTTGGCTGCTCTGTCCTGTCCTGGGGCTGTCAGTTTCAGTAATGCAGATTAAAATGCTGGCTAACCTCAAGACTGTGCTCTCCACCATCCCGGTATATAGGCACTGGAGGGCCAGGGAGAATGTTCCATACTGTCAACAATCTAACAATTTATCTAAGCATTTTAAACACAATACAAGTAGTGACCAAGAAAATGTGACTCCTGCTCAGTTATAAACACCCTTCTTTTAGAACTGGAAACCTTTCCACACCATTACTTAAGTAGCTGGCATTCTAACTATTGTCGGACAGATCTGTACAAATGTTTGTTTATCATATTATATAGGCAGGGCATAAGATGACAGATTTAGAACAAAGTACGCTAGCGTATTTACACTAGACGGAGACGTAAAAATGCTATTTTTCATGCATGCGCATGCGTGCGGCAGATGTTACGCCACGTAACTCAGAGCGTAAGGGCCGTCACGTATCTTCAGCGTAACTATGAACGAAGGGGCATGCCAGCCAACCGACACCCATAATTACGCCTCGGAGGCGGGGTGAGGCATTTAAATAGTACAGTATGGGCGTGCTTAGGCGCGTAAGTACGTGCAGCCATTACGGCTGTCAGGAGTTACGCTTGGAAAAGTTAAGGTAGGGTTTGGAAAGCGTAACACGGCTAAACTACGTACGGCTGAGGGGAGGGTATAGTAAATACGCTACGCTAGGAAACGTAATGAAAATGTAGCTCTGGAACTGGCCTAATGGACCAGATCCAGACCCCCGAACGCTTTACGTACATGCAGGGTTCTGAATTTTCGCAAGGTAGAGGGGAGCCCCCCCTCACTCACTTTTATCGGCAGTAGTTCTGGACAGTTAGCTGTCCCGGAACCCTACCTTAATTGTAACACACTGATCCGCGTGCTTACGAATGTGGATCCTTCCCCTCCCCCGTCTCTACTTATAAATGCCTCTTCCCGCCTCTATGGCGATGATATGACAGGTGTAAATGAAGGGTTGGCCCCTTCATCGTGTCTGCAAACGTACGGAACTTAGTTCCATACATCGGCCGGTACACTAGAGTAACATCTGGCACACGCATGCGCTGATGTTACTTGTCAGGGGAATTACGCAAATTACGTGCGTAAGTCCTGTGACATTATTATTTCTGGATCCGCTCCAATGTATTTATGAACAGCACTAAGCACTTAGAAATGGAGTGCCGAGCACTGTTTTATGCTGTCAGCCTCTGACAGTTTGCTTTCAGTACAGGGGGACTGGCTGCCATGGGCCCTCCTTATCCACAGGGGCCCAAGGCAGCTGCACTTCTTTATATAGTTTTGTAAGTGTATCGCAGACAGTCTATAGAGCATGGGTTAAAGGGTAACGACAAAGTACACCCATCTTCTTTCCAGGTTCAGCATTTAGTATTGTGGATTCAATTGCAAAGTAGATTTACAAAATGTAATTCAGGGCTATGAACCTATTTTTTGCGCAACTATTCAAAATGCTTTGCAAAACATTTTCTCACGTATGCTGGCAGTGATTATTGGCCCAATCATCAAATCATCGGGTAAACGGGCCAATAATCACTGTAGTGAGTGGTTAGAATGTACTTTTCAGAACAGCCAATAATTGTACCAGGAACACTCTAGTACAATTATTAGATCATATGGCATGTATGGCTCAAGCTCCTAATATTAGTGCAGAGGCAATCAGCTGCAAGGGCCTCCTGTCAATCTCAGCAGCCCCTCCCCCTTCAGCAGGGATTATGGGTCCCAACAGGAGATGTGAGTGGTACTATCGGGACCTTTCCCTAAGCAAAAATCGCCCTGTTTATGAACCACCTCCTGTTGAATGTGATCATTGCGCTAATGGATCATTTTTAGTGCTGCAAACTCACATTTTTGCACAAAATTTATTCTACCGCAAACATATCTATTATGAGATGTAACTACAAAGCTTTGTAAAACAATTTCCGGGTTTGTGAGGAAAAGTGGAATGGCATGTTTGATTGCTCAAAGGGTGATTAGCAGCTTAGGTCTTCTTATTATATAGAACACCATAGTTAACAGTTATTTAGTACTTAATAAAAAAATATGTATCACTAAATGTTTATCATTAAAAAACAGTGTACCCAGGTTATAAAGATGTTTTATTGTCACTAATTAAAAAAAAAAAAAGTTGAGATTTATACTTTTACCTTTAAGTGATCACAATTTAAAATCTAGATTATGCGTTTCTCAAGTCTACCCCTCTTTCTCTCTCATACCCCACCCTTTGTCTATGTCACCTGTCAAGACACAGGCCCTGCTTGGGGATAAACGGTGGATGTATTTCAGCAGCACTAGCTTCCTATTCCTGCTCAAAAAGATCCAATCCCCTATGGAATAACAAGTCATAGAGGGGTCCATATATAGTTACATAGTTGATGAGGTTGAAAAAAAAGACAACAGTCCATCAAGTTCAACCTATTTTGGATCTCCTGCGATCCCTATCTTTATATTTGAAGTTATTCCATATAAAGCAACCTCCAAACTGTTGCAATCATAAGATAAATAAATACATACATTTCTCCCTTGCTCCACTACTGTCCTTTATTTAAATTAGCGGTGCTGGTAACCCTGAATGTCCTTTTCTGCTAAAAATGTATCTAATCCTTTCTTAAACATATCCAGTGAATCTGCCATCACAACGTTTTCTGGCAGTGACTCCACATCCTGACTGCCCTTACTGTGAAGAACCCTTTCCTTTGCTGGTTGTGAAACTTCTTTTCCTCTAACCTTAGTGGGTGCCCCCGTGTCCTGTGTCCAGTCCTTGGGGTAAAAAGTTCCTTTGAAAGTTCCCTGTATTGACCCATGATGTATTTGTATATATTGATCATATCTCCTCTTAGACGCCTCTTTTCTAAAGTAAACATGTCTAAACTGGCTAGCCTTTCCTCATAGCTCAATGACTCCATACCCTTTAACAATTTTGTTGCCCTCCAATATGTCTTTTTTATGGATTGGTGCCCAGAACTGAACTGCATATTCTAGATGAGGCCTCACCAATGATTTATATAGTGGCAAAATTACA
>WWET01000250.1:356250-366107 GCA_011038615.1 Limnodynastes dumerilii | reverse complement strand
ATATTATATTATAATATAATATAAAAATGTTTCCTGTGTGTGTGTCAACCCAGCAATCTTGCATTAACCAGTAACTAGCCACGGCATGCTATGTTTAAGATGAAAGAGAGATTTATTACACACAATTTTTAGATAAGTGTAAAAAGACTGCAAGCCAGGCGCTAGTTATATGTTTTTCTTGTGCACAATATAACACAGGTAAAATGGGGGTGGGGGTTGTATATATGTATAATTACCACATCATCTATGGAAATCCCCTTATTGGATTATATATTGATCTATGTGCCCTTTTTCCTAAACACCTACTGTGTATTTGCTTATCGACGTCTCTTGATTTCCTCTTCTCTCCTTTGCGACACTGGTCATCAATTCAAGAAAAAATTATGCTTATTAAAAGCTATCATTTATGTATAATCTATATACTGTTTTTCTCATTCTGTTGAATACTACACTCCACTGTACCATAGTTTATCTAGCAGCCTGAGGATATGGTCTAAACTGCAAGCACCACGGCTATTCCATGTAATATTATTATGCGTCCCCTTAAATGAACACTGGGTCAGCAGCCAGGGGATCCATCTGATTGCATACTTTTCCTTTCTCCAAATCCAGATGTAAGCAGCTTCTAATTGGCCAGCTGCAGCTCCTAATACAACACAAAGCTCATAGGAGGGCAGCAGCTGCTTACTTCCGCGTTCCACCTTACAAGTGTGAAAGGTCATCAGGGCTTGCGTTAACAATGGCCAGTTTTGCAATGCTCTTACTAAGTGCCTGTCTCGGTAGAGGGGATCTGCAAAACTACCAAAGGAAAGACAACATCATGACAGTAAAAGGTTATCCAGATCTGCATTACTCTTGGAAAATCAATAAGTGTCTTCATACAGTGTCTCTGTACCATATGACACAGATGATCAGACAACTCTACTTTAATGCCTAGGATTGATCGGTTTTATAGACCAAATGTTTGCAGATGCTCTCATTTTCTCTGCAGTACCATTTAACCTCCAATACATATTGCTGTTAATGATGGCTTCCCTTATTAATCTTTGTATCATTTGTTATGTAAGTGCTGTAAAAATACATATATTCATCCACACACATACACAAACACTCGCCTACTGTCAAAAAACTTTGAATATACCTTGAATATTTTGACTTCCTTTTCTCAGAAGTGATGAATGGAAGAGCAACCATGGTGGCTCATCTCTGCAGCCCTAATCCAGCAGTGCAAATTTGATTACTGGATTTTGCAGTACAGGGGTAGCCCACGGGAGCTTCTCTGCCATAATTGCTAATCCACATCACTTTGGACCCAAATTTCTAGTCACCGTGGCGATCTGTCACCAGAGATTTCTCGATACCTGGGTTAGATAATATGTATTTGGTATTTTGTGTAAATACCAAGTCCACTTTATCAGGTCTGTCCAATCCTGAGACCTTATTAAAAAAAAATTAAATGAAACAGAACTACTACTATTTTATTTGTTTTTGTTTTTTATAGTTTGAATTTTTCATTCCTAGTGCCTTTCACTAGAGTAGATAGCTGGTTAGCCCAAAAGTCAAGATAATGCATATTAAAATGTTTCTCTGTCCTGTGTCACAGCTCTCTAGGTTGTAGGATGTTTGTGCTGGAAATCATAGTAGATAAACAATGTATAAAATGCTGTTCTGTACTAACTGTGTTCCAGGGACAGAATTATGTAAATAAAGGCAAATACAACCTTTTAAAGAAAATGTCATTCCTAAAATCACAACTTTCCTTTGAATTGTTGGATGAAATATTTTATTCTGGTAACTGGTTTCACTATTTGTGAAAAAAAATAGTTGCACCATTTTCCAAAATCCATGGGGGTTTTTCATATAAAGCAAAATATAATTGTGCTGGTATTTGAATTCCAACCTGATTATCAAAACCAGTTTGTTACATCACTATACTGGGCCAACAATTCATTATGTATGTTATATGGATATTATATTTTTTAATGGTCTAAATATACAAAAGCTTGAAAATGTTGTTTAGATGGGTTCTATCAGCAGATGCCTTTGTATCTGGCCCACGTTTAGGGAAATTCTTAATAGTTCTCTAAGTGCTTGAACAGGGAAGGAATGTATTTCCTTTTTTTTATTTAATTTTTTTATGATTTGGCATTGTTGTTTGGAAGGGTGTATACAGACAAAAATTAAACATGAATTATATATAAATAAAAATGACGTGCTAAATGAGAAATAAAAATGCTTTTACAAAAGGCAAAATGTGTGGCAATATCACAAGGAATGCTGATTAATGTTTTGGTTCAAAAAACTTCATTGCTTGAACATAACTTTTAAATTTACTGTGATATATGGATCGCTCTGTGTATGCTTTGTATCTCTTATTCTATTCTTGGCCTTTTAAGTATGGTCAACTGCCATTTAATACTAACTAGGTCCATAACAGCTGAGTTACCTTTCAGGGTTGGTTTATACTTATTTCCTGCAAACAGTTCTGATTTGTTCTATGTGGCTTGTCTTTTATAATGTACAGACTAGTCAAATGTTAGTAGCAAAACATCCAATCTGTCACAGTATAAACTCTGCCTCTCTAAGCTCATTTATTTCTTACTGGAGGAGTGACTGTGGCCCTTAATATTCAAGCCTGCTGAAGCGGCAGGGAGAAAAGCTACTAGCAGCACGATGCTGGGGACGGTCTGCATAAGTGTGTGTATAATGTATTTTACGTTACACACACACACACACACATGCTGTATCTATTTCTGCAAAAGTTAATGTTAACATTATGTACCAATATAACTATTTGTCTTCTGCCAGTGTTGGAGAAAAAATTAGTTTAATTTAAATTTCTTTAATGTTTTACTGTGACACATTACTGTATATTAGAAACCTTTTGTAATCTGATTCACAAACTATTTCTCTGTTCATTTGTTCAGATCACTCAAGAGAAGGCCATAAGCAACAACAATGTGGTATAATACCTGGGGGATTCCCTTATAATATGTATTTTTTTTTCTTTATATGTAGTCACGGTATAATATAAAAGAAATAATAAAGAAAATTTGGTTTAAACATAGGTAGTTTTAAACTATCCAACCCTGTCTTCTGTAGCTAGTGACAAAAACTATATTGTATTGACGATGATGATGATGATGATGAATTAATCTCAAAATTACTCATATGATCACTGCATGCTACCATAGATCTGTCCAACCCTAAGTTGGTGTTTGTTTTTGTTTTTTAGTTATTTTTTTTTCTCTTATCCTTTGACTTATTTATTAGAAATTGTGATTCTTTTGCTATGATGATAAAACTAAACTTCCTGATTTTTTTCCACATGAATTTCACTAAGATATCTCGAGAAGTCAGAGTACTATCCATTGTCTATCAGCAGAGGTCTGAGGGCTGATAAAATATTTTTTAATGCTGAAACGATGTACTACTATTAATGTTAGAGGTATCTGGGAAGTACCAAGAACCTCCTTTATTGATATTTTCTACAAGTTGGTAAAGTTAAACTAAAAACTATAGGAGAGCATTACAATTATTACTGTCATGCATTGATTACTGAAATCCATAAATATGCAGATAAATCAAATGCCTGTTTCGCATTGTACAGCATTGCAATTACGGTAGTTAAATTATATTTTTATTTTCTTTAATTTGTGCTGCGTGTTTAGTGATTGGTTCAGCTAATGTCAAGCTTTTTTATTTGTTATTGTTATGAGGGGGGTTTTCTTTTAGTTTTGTTTTTTTTAGGTTTTTTTTAAGACCTCGTGTAAAAAAAATTGAGTTGAATATAATTACAGTGCAGCATATTTCTTGTTCTCCTTTTCACTATCCAGAAACAATCCTTTCACTTCCGTGTTTGAAATGTCACTGTAATCATGTGATCTCCTTCACAATTGATAATGTACAATATTTTTTCTTAGTACGATAATTACAATAAATGCAATTTTTTAAATCTTTTGTAAAAGGTTTGAGTATGGATTTATAATAGCTATAATAAAATAGCGAATTGGTAAATAAAAATATTTTGCACACACTTTATTTACCTTTATGTAGAGCAATAAAATAGCATAATGGGAAAAAATGTAGTATTAAAGCACAAGTTGTGATGACACCCTTTCAACCCCATTAGGCTTTGTATCAAGCGTCAGATTTATCTTAGGACGTGTGGTAAATTGCGTAGTGCTTCCCTTTGTAATAGGCATGGTTATAGTATTACTCAAGGAACCACCATAAAAAGTTAGCCAGGCCATCTTTTACCTGATGTCCTATCATATTTCTTAGAAATATTGTGAACAGGAGAATATAGTGAATATAGTTGAAGCACACTATGGGAGGCCACAAGACTCCCAATTGCCCCGATTTTTTTTATTTTTTTTTTATTCTCAACCCCATTGCAAGTCCATTTCAGGCTCATTGTTTTGTGTGTGTTATTTGGAAGCTATGCTGATAATTTGAATAATTCACTCAACTTTAGAAGCAAGTTACATGACCACTAATACCTTTTTTTTTGTACTTCCTATAGGAGCTGTATGTTGGAGCGGTCAGGTAATTTTATTTTATTTTTACATTATTTTTTTTTATTATGAATAATTGCAATGTGTGTATAACATACATTTTAGTATATTTAAAAGGCTTAAATATTTCTAGAAATGTAGTGTAATATGGGAAATTGGTGCTTCTGTGGCGTACACACTTTTTTTCAAACGACCCCCCAACACCACAACCACCACCTCCCCCAATTTTTATGCCCAATGCATTCAATGAAATTAGACTTTCGATTCTAAAGCTATAAACTGACTGTTTTGCTTATTTTGTCTAGGTTTCCGAGCAAAAACAAGTGTTAATTACCTTGGTGTACAGTAGCAGCACATAATGGTTTGTGGAATACACAGAGGTGCAGGCCATATTGTGCTGCCGCCAAAACACAAGGTTTGCCACCTTTCAAAAACTAACCAGATTTTGTGCATGAAAATGGCAGCAGTGCTTTAGCAGCACGTAAATATTGGAGTTAACTCATTCTATTCTTCCAATATTAACAGCGCTGCTAGAGTAAAGCTAACCACTTCCTTATCCTTTGCAAGAAGTGACCACTAGAAGATTTCACGCAAGAACACACACATTCCAGTATGTACATGGTTATATATTGATAACACTTGTGGTGTTGTATTTGTCTTTGAGCTTTTGTAGGCCATTATAAGAGATGTGAGGAAAAGGTATTCTGAATAGTACATAACCTCAGCTTTCTTCTTAAGGGTTTACATTTTACAGACTGCAGCTGAGAAATGAATAAATTACTCCCATTAAATAGAGGAGAAAAAATAACTGTTAGCACGTTAGTAACTGTTAGCACGTAATACAGCTATTTACATCTTAGTACTGCTAGCTAATTGCATGTTACCTTACAAACAGAATTGGGTGTGACCGTATTATTTGAATTCTGAAAGGAGAAAAATGTTTTACTACAGCATTTTGTAAGACTTCCAAAAACGCTTTGGACATGATCCAGACTTAGTATGCCGTATATTCAGAGCTTCTGTGCGAGCGCATGTGAGGCCACTCCCCTTTCTCGCACAGTTTATTTCACGACCCTAACTTTAAACTTCCAAGCCATCCCCACTTACAATGGGGACAGATTGGAAGTCAGGGTAACTCATGATATACGCCTCTATTTTAAGTTTAAATAAATAAACCTTTCCTTCCTGACCAAATTTGACCCTGATATGGAAGGGAGAAAAAAATCTTAATCGTACTCCTACAGTTACAACCGAGTGACACAGAGAAATCCAATTTATGGGAGTCTGGATCTGGTCCTTTTAATAAAAATCTGTATATGGCAACAGAACACGGAAAAAGTGTAACGTTTAGTTAATGGAAGTGTACTTTTAGTGCTGTAAAATTCAGATTTAATTTGTGTATCCTAAACTGTAATCAATAAAGGTTATTGGTTTGTTTAACCACTGTCTATTTAATCAACCGGACATGGTCTGTTTGCACAAACAGAATTACTATTTTCACTGTCTGTATTTGATCCTTGTTTTTATACCTATTAAATCAGTAGCCAAATGCACTTTATGTTAATGTCACTGCCTTAATTGTAACTTGGAAATCTTTGTATTCTATGTAATGGTGCAAATATATAAATTGTTCCTGTTTATGAGAGAGACTGGCTTTTCCCTCAGATATAAGGTTTTACAATTTCTGTATGTGGGTTTCCCTTCGTTCCTACCTACTTATTCTGCACAGCTTGGGCTATTTAAGGGTACACCAACAATTCCCTTTAAAAATTACAAACTAGGAAAATGTAGTCTTACGGAGTTATGGTTTTTTTGTGTTTTGTACAGGTGTTTTTGGAGGTAGCACTTTATATGAAAAGCGGTGACAGTTGGTCTTAATTGCAAATAATTACAATGTTTATGTTGTGTTTATTTTTACACTGTTGAATCATGAACAGCTGTATTAAACTAGCCATGCTGTGATTCATGGAACTTTTCATATAAATTATGGAGTTTTTATGGAAAAGTTTTGTGTCCACAAATTAATACTTTGTTTTGATAAATCATTAATTGCTATTTGTCTCCAGATTCTCATGTCAGTTTTGCACCCCAACACTCTTGCAATTAACCAGTAACAAACCATAATATTCCATCTTTAAAATAAGTCAGAGAATTCGTTACATACATTTGCAGATATATGATAAGCCACCAGCCACTTACAAGGCTTACTGAATTTTAATGAATCTGTTAGGATTTATGACATAACAGAAGGGACATCCGGCTAATCAGAGGCAACTTCAAGCTCTGTGACATGCGCAGAAATAACTATGGTCTTTTCAGCTTACACATGCGCTAGGAATAGTTATTCATCATCATTTTCTAAGCCACGTGTTTTAAAAGCTCTGATGTATTTATTAAGTTTATTTTTTATAGCTTTTTAATATTATGTAGCGTTTTGCAACATTTAAGCAACCATTAATGTCAGTTCCTTACACTATTGGAGCCTACTGTCTAAGTTCCATAACACACTGACACAGATTAGGGTTAATTATAGTCGGCCAATTAACCTATTATTATGGTTTGTTTTTTGGATATTGTGGGAGGAAAATTGAGCATCCGGAGGTTGCCGACAGACTGAGGAGAACATACAAACTCCATACAGATAACTGAAAGTGTAATGCAGTCCATTAGTAGTATATTGCTGCAGACTTATCACATTTTGAGGGCCACAGGTACTGTGGGAATCATACACCATACTTGGCACTCCTGTATGTTTTCTTCTCATGTCAGTTTGATTAATACCGCTTGATTGTTGTCATTTCTTTTTACTGGCCTTCCCCTGTTTCACTTGTATAGTCACGTTTTTTTCTGGTTTTGGATTTTCTGTAATGGCTAGAACGTCCGGCCTTTTCTTCCTCTCGAATGTGTAGCACTCTACCTTCTCTTCTGCTGACACTGCCCTGGTGCTCACCAAGCTGAAGCCCTCTCTGAGCAAGATATCCAACAGTAGTCCTAACACATTTGTTCCATTTAGCAGTTTCCTCTGATCTGGCTTTATAGACACATACCTGTGGCAAGCAGTAAAGTGAGGTTGAATCTTAGTCAGGCTCAGGCATAATGGACCGAATTTTTAATAATAATAATAATAAAAATGTGTATTACACTGCTTCACTTGAAAAATAGAAATATGCATATAATAGCTCAAGAATAGTTTATAGCCCTGCCGAAAATTAAAATACTTGGCTGTTTGCGCTATCACGTATAAACCAATATGTATATTTCTTTGTATTTCCCAATAGCTAACTCTTCTTTGATAAATCATCTAAGATATGAATCCCATGATTGTCTTTTAAATATCTCTAAATTTGAAATCAAATTCATAACCCTCTAAGTGAAATTATGACAATGGTAAGTTGTTGGCCTAAACAATATTATGTTGTTACAGGGTGCCAACTTTTTTCATTTAAGCAGCTCGCCATTAAACATTTTAGCTCACAGGATCTTTTTATCTCTAATTTCGTGTACTAATATCAAAGGATTTTGGGAATAATAAGTTAATGGCACAAAATTTTGAATCATGTATCCTTCATATATTAGCCCAATCAAAGCGCTATTACTGATTTAAAAAGATTCTCCCCAATTTAATTTGAGATATAAGGTTTTACTGTTATTTAAGAATTCTAAGATTGGGTTATGTTGGAAAGGTGTGCAGTCTAAAAATAGAGATCTTGGTTAAATTAAGATTTTTGAGGCCGTTTAATCACCTGGTTCTGAATTGATCCCCCGTTGAGAAGTCTGTACCACACTGGAACACAAGGTCATGATGTGAGGGTCTCTGTAGAGGAACTGGAGCTAAAGGTTTTTGTGAGGAAAATGGGAAACTCCAACTTTGACCTCCTATGGGCTGTTCCACAAACATTATGATGCGGTCGGCAAGTGCTTCAATGGTGCTGTTGCATGAGCAGAATATTCGGAAAAAGGCATGGGACTCTTGAAGTAGGAAACGCACTTCCAAAATCTCCATTCTTGGGCGATAAAAGTTCTCCTGACCTAACTGCTCAGCCAGGGTTGCAAGCTGGTAGTAGTCTGCTTCCCGCTGAAGCCTTTCATAATCTGAAAAATCAGAAGGTAGTGTCAACTGAGCTGTCCGAAGGTAGTCCAAAATATAGCTGAACAACGTGCCGTCCCGATCTATAAAGCACTGTCCATTGACCATCTTAAGCTCCTGGTCACTCCCTTCCAGCATGTGTGCGAATCTAGATTCTGGCACCCTCATCAAAGTTGAGGGAAGCGTGCTGAACTTCATTCCCCCAACATTGAGATTTATCACTTCAGAGTTGCTCATTTCTGACCACCTTCAGCACGTCTCCAAGAGTTGGCAATGACCATTTGCAGTCTGCTGTACAAAGGAGAGGCTTTTTGCATGGCAACAATAAACAAATCACAAAGTAAACTCTGGTTTGTATGGGAGCCTGGTAGTTGCTTGGAAACACAAATGCCTGCTAAGAGCTTTACACTACTTGCTTTACTCTTCAGTGATAAATTCACAACAAATGCAAAGTAGTTGGAAATTATGTTTGTGACTGCTGTTAAAATAATTCTTTATTATCTCATGTCTCTAATTCTCGTGTATAACATATATTTTGCTATGTTTAAAAGCTACTATATAATTTAGATTTACTATAGAGATAGTCAGAAATAACGCGAACACTGTCTGCTGTAGATGTTACTTGGTGAAATGATCTGTGAATCAATACAGAGCCTTTTCTGACAACATTGGGCTGGATCCAGACTTAAGTAAGTTCTTGAAATGAGTTACTCCTGGGCTAAACCATGTTGATTGCAAGAGTCGTATTTCATCTGTTGCAAACCGTATTAGAGTTGAGGTGGCAATTCAAAGATATATCCCTGCATGCAAAGAATACAATTAACTTCCCCTGCAATCAACATGGTTTAGCCCAGGAGTAACTAATTTCAAGCACTTAAGTCTGGATCCAGCCCATGGTTCTAATCCAATTGCTTTCTAAACATGAGTTTTTCAGGCTGCATTGACCATGTAAGTAATACACAGTGCACGTGGCTACTGTTAGCCAGCATTTCCTTATTCACTGAATGCAGCGTAACATTTAGTATGTCTAGAGGTTCGCGGCTTGGGAGATCTACTTTTCATACTTGGAAGAATCGGAACCTTTTTGTCATATCTGTGTGAGCATTTGGAGTGGTCACCCAGTGCTTGGAGATTTCTAAATGCAGCACAACTGGACCCATGGTTCCAGTCTAGAATTAGACTTTCTGTTTACATGTAGCTTTTAGAATAAAGATTGTTAGCAGGCCCATTATTGTGAACAGTAGTGGGACAAA
>WWET01000250.1:313750-351250 GCA_011038615.1 Limnodynastes dumerilii | reverse complement strand
TGATATTGTGGTGGTAAGATGCTGCTGTTTTGTGGGAGTAAACCCAGGCTAGCAATATGTGGTAAGGGAAGGACCAGCCTGTACATTGTCTGAATTTTTATTTTTCCATTAATTAAATCTTGGCCCATTGTAAGACGCTATATTGACTGCCAGCGTACAATAGATCATTATATAACTGCTAATATTCAGTAACAGGAGAATTTCACAATATTTACTAATGACGTGGTGTATGACAGCTACTGCATTTTGGCTCTGCATCCTAACATTTGTCTAAGAACGCTCTAACAAAAAATACCGCTATAGAAATAACAAATATTGGCCTCAGCAGTCATATAAACTGTTAGTGGGGAACCCCTTCTGTAAGAAATACAACTTTCCGCTTATGCAATGTAAAAAAAAAAAAAAAAGTGCCCCCCCCTCATTAAAACAATGCTAAGATTTTGCCATTTATTTATAAACTTCTTAAAATAGGGAAAGTTCGAATTGATCATGTGGAATCTTTATCTGTACCATGAATCATTATCTCCTTTTCAAAATCTCTGGAGAATGCAGGGTATGACTGCTAGTCACAGAAGTGTGGATGTAAGCATATTAAGACCAAAAGGGACGATGAATATTATAGCAAGCAACGCTGCTTTAAATCATCACTCAAAACATTTTGGTACACATAAATGTACACAAGTTGTCTCCCAAAAAAATCTCCCACATTTTTTGGTTTGGTAGAAAAAAAAATTGTCACACTTTGCTAAGGTTCTCACCTAGGCTAATGGGGAATAAAAATCAGGAGTGCCCTGTAATAGGTATGGATAATTTTCTTTTCTATGATGGTGAATTATTAGCTGCTGAAAGACCCATAAGCTAAATAATGACTGCACATTCTCTAGAATAATATTTTCTTTATTTCATTTTTTTTTTTTTTTATGGGAGTTGACTACACAAAACCACTACACATTGCCATGATCTACAGTACAAAAATGTATTTACAACCTCTTGTTATGGGGAAAATGTAAAGGAAAGTGCAGACCCTGTACTGGATGACAGTTAATGGGATATAATATATATAATGTGAAGCCATTGATATAGTCTCTACATTAGTGCACCCTAATATAGTGTCTGCGCCTCTTATGTAGAATGCTAATACGACAAAGGAGCTTCTAAATATGTATGTTCAGTGTGGGGAAAGATATAATTTTACCAAATGTGGACTCCACAGGAAAACACGCTAGTAGGTTAGTTGGCTACTGACAAAATAACGTGTTAGGGAATTTGCAGTGTGATTTCAGTGGGGGGGAGGCTGAGGTGAGTGACAAGTGTTTTATTTAGTTCTTTGGAAACTAGGGTGGTGGGTTTAGTGTAAGCTTGATTTAGTCATTGAATGAATGCCCCTTAAACAAAAATAAGTATGTATATATTCATAGTTTAAAAACACAAAAGCCTGAACATACTGGGGCTGATCATAGCGGACGAGAGATTTCGGCGTGTTGACGGAGGGACGTATTCAATGTACGGTAAGGGTGTGCCCAAGCAAGTGCGCCCGCTCCATATCAGAACGTAGGCGTAAATACAGGTGAAACTCGACAAATTACAATATTGTGCAAAACTTTAGTTCGGTAATTCAGCTTAAAAGGTGAAACTAATATATAGACTTATTACATGCAAAGTGAGATATTGCAAGCCTTTATTTGTTTTAATTTTGTTGATTATGGCTTACAGCTTATGAAAATCCCGAAATCAAAATCTCACAAAATTAGAATATTACATGAAACAGCCCTCTGAAAAGTATAATCATGCATCTGTACTCTATGTACTCAGTACTTGGTTTGGGCCCCTTTTGCACGAATTACTGCCTCAATGTGGCGTGGCATGGATGCTATCAACCTGTGGCACTGGTGCTGAGGTGTTATTGAAGACCAGGTTGCTTCAATAACGGCCTTCAGTTCTTCTGCATTATTTGTTCTCATGTCTCTCATCTTTCTTTTGGCAACGCCCCATAGGTTCAGGTCCGGTGAGTTTGCTGGCCAATAAGCACAGTAATCTCAGTCATTGAACCAGGTTTTGGTTCCTTTGGCAGTGTGTGCAAGTGCCAAGTCCTGCTGGAAAATGAAGTCACCATCTCCATAAAGCTTGTCTGCTAAAGGAAGCATGAAGTGCCCTAAAATGTCCTGGTAGATGGCTGCATTGACTTAATAAAGCACAGTGGACCAACACCAGCAGATGACATGACTCCCCAAATCAACACAGACTGTGGAAACTTCACACTGGACTTCAAGCATCTTGGATTGTGTGCCTCTCCATTCTTCCTCCAGACTCTGGGACCTTGGTTTCCAAATGAGATGCAAAATTTGCTCCCATCAGAAAAGAGGACTTTGGACCACTGAGCAACAGACCAGTTCTTTCTTACTTTAGCCCAGGTAAGATGCTTCTGACGTTTTGTTGTTCAGGAGCGGCTTGACAAGGAATACGACATTTAAAGCCCATGTCCAGGATCCGTATGGATGTGGTGGCTCTTGATGCACTAACTAGCTTCAGTCCACTCCTTGTGCAGCTCCCCCACACTTTTGAATGGCCTTTTCCTGACAATCCTCTCCAGGCTGCGGTCATCCCTGCTGCTTGTGCACCTTTTTCTTCCACACTTTGCCCTTCCACATAACTTTCTATTAATGTGCTTTGATACAGCACTTTGAGAGCATCCAACTTCTTTTGCAATTTCCTTTTGAGGCTTTCCCCCCTTGTGGAGGGTGTCAATGATGCTTTTCTGCACAACTGTCAGGTCAGTAGTCTTCCCCATGATTGTGAATTCTACTGATCCAGACTGAGACCATTTAAAGGCTCAGGAATCCTTTGCAAGTGTTTGGAATAATTTGCTGATTACAGTGTGACACTTTGAGCCTACAATATTAAACCTCCCATTTTTCTAACTTTGTGAGAATTTGATTTTGGGGTTTTCATAAGCTGTAAGCCATAATCATCACAATTAAAACAAATAAAGGCTTGAAATATCTCACTTTGCATGTATTGAATCTATATAATATATTAGTTTCACATTTTAAGCTGAATTACTGAAATAAATGAACTTTTGCACGATATTTAAATTTTTCGAGTTTCACCTGTAAGTACTGTTTAATTCACAACATTTTCACCGGCCACAGGTCGTGTCTGAGTCCAGGGGGCTCACTTTCCCCCACCTATTTCACACCTTTTACACACGTCACGATGTGACACTTAAATTTCTGACCCATTCCAAAAGGTCAAAAATGAAACGACTGCATTGAGCTTAGTTGCTGTGAACCCATACACTACGTACTGTAATTGCTTTCAATGCAGAGGCACTGAGTGCCCTTTTGGATTGCACTCAGCACGCCCCAATTTTTGAAGTGCATCTGTGGCACCTACCAAATTGCATGCTCCTCTGAATCAGCCCCTCTTTGTGGAAATACGCTGCTATTCAGGCTTAAAATAAAAAAATAAAAAATGTTCTTGCTATTCTACTGTCACCAGTATTTGTGCACCCAAGACTGGGTATAAGCGGGGGACTGGACCTCTTAGGCTTCTTTTATATGATCACACACTGACTTTCTGAGAAACAACACAAGCTTCCAGAAGGTCAGAGCAAGGTGTCTTGACATTGGTGTCTGTCAGGGGACCTCTGCGACCTGGGACTGCAGATAAACACCCTCAGAAGGTCATGGTAGTGATGTTCCTTGTACCCCTCCCTGTTCTTGGTCCATGCTATCCTACAGCAAGTGATGCCTCTAGAGAGGGGACATTTGAACACTACTAGGTTTAGGTAGAGATATTACATGTATAGTGTGTGTCTGAAATACAGGGATTATTATTCTATTCTGATACTTTGATGTGGAGTTGTTTGAGTAAATGACAACAGGCAATCCTATAAAATGAAATCAGTTTAACTATGTGAAGTTGTGTGTATACTTATTAATAATTCCAGAACACTTTTACATAGAAGATACTTCTTCCCTTACAAAGAGCTGCCCTCTAGAGTATGTCCGTAAGAACTGCAGTACTTCTCAGTAAATTGTAATGGGCCTTATTTACAGATAGGAGCACAGCAAAAAGAAAATATAAAAATCGCAGTTGTTCCTAGGACACATACTGCAGTACTAGAAAAAAATAAGCAGAGAATATACAAAGTGGTTGCATGTAGCATTCCGATATTGCCCATCTCACGCAGGCCTGGATTCACACATAAGAAATCTATGCAGATCTGAGTAAGATTTGTATAGGGGGATAGCTGAGGAATACAAATCGCTTGGCTTACGTACAATTCAAGGTAGGGTCCAGGTGGCGGATACACAGTCTGCGGGGCTGTAGATCTGCGATTCCGTACAATAGTCTTCGCAGCGCAGGCTGATGTATAGAACAGACACCTAAGTGTGAATCCAGTCTTCAATGAGGAATATGCAACTGCTGATTTTTTTATATCAAACGTCAGATCTGCCCCATGTGTATTTAAAAAGTAAATAGAAACTTGTATTACTGAATGCTGTGGTATCATCCAGTTCTGCTTTTCAATCTTTACAAAGATTTTATTTACAGGTTTAACAGCCTAGTGTAACACTATGATGAGGTGTAGTCATTGTAACAGCTGCAGCCTAAAATAAGAAAGTACAAACATACAAAGAATGAGTTATACCAACAATTATATCACATCTTCATTTTACATAGACCAGTAAGACTATGATGACTATTTACAGGAGCTGGATTATTTTTATTTGAGTGGAATAAATACTTTACAGAGAAGTGGGGGGATGATAAGGTGCAGTACTTAGAGTTGTTTATGGTTACTATAAAGTATTGTGTTGTTTAATACAGTACATTTGCCTGGTTTCTACGCTGCAGGCTTAACAATTTCTGGACAACTGTGGTTTTAATGTTAACACACACTTCCATATTGTAATAGTCAGGAACTTGGCTACTCTTCAGTAGCGTCCCTTTATAATCAAGCGCTTAAATCACTCTTGAGCCAGGTTGCCATATTACCACCCCACAGTGCCCTTGTACGCCGCTATTGTGCACCTAACGAATCACTTTAGACAGAAATTACTGCAAACAGTGGACCTGATTCACACTTGAGAATAAATTTGCGTACGTACATAAATATATACACATGGACGAGACCTGTAAGAGCGATTCCGAGATGCTACAAAATGAAGGTAACCGCACCCCCCAGGCTTGAGACTGCCACTGCCACGTATGGACGATTCTCGAGGTTTGTGGATTTAAGTGCGGATGTGTTTATTAATCCGTTTTTACTCAACTGCAACTAAATGCAAATGTTTATTAACAACTCAAAACTATTATCTTACTAATAAATGAACTTAGCGCTTTAGTTTTTTGCTAATATAATAATGCCGCATTGTAAGCTTAACCCTTAATGTGCTTTGGAGCACGAGCTACCTGTATGTATGTATGTAAGCAAGCATGTATGTATGTATGTATGCATGTATGTATGTATGTAAGCAAGCATGTATGTATGTATGCATGTATGTATGTATGTATGTAAGCAAGCATGTATGCTTATTGCTATTTATATACTATTTAACAAATTTGTTTTCTTTTTTTTTATTATATTTTTACAACAAAAAAAGTGACAATAGTATTAAGCTTTTTATATAAAATATTAGTTTTATATTACAAAAAAAAAAAAAATATTTAAATTAATACATAGAAATGTTTTCTACAGTGTTAAAGGTCTAATGGCATCAAAAACATACACACTAGATGCATAGGTAGGCAACAAACCATACGTAAATCAACTCAAGAGTGGTAGAGGTCTACCTTATCGTTTTGCGTGCTTCTGTATGCTTCTTGCCCATGTGCAGCTCATTTGCATTGAGTCATGCCCCTCCAGATAGATAGATAGATAGATAGATAGATATAATCAGTCGGCCATGGTTTTTGTGCGTATGTTTAAGTTCTGGGATGCACAGTATATCTGCTGGTAAAAATAGATCTTCTGCACTTAATGTGAATCCGGTCCAGCATGTTTACGTAAAATCTGAGTTGGAACTTGCTCAGAAATATAGAACCAGATCTATTTCTTAACCAATCGCATCCTCACTGTATAAACTACCCTTGCATAAATAAACGTGATAGCTATTGCCCAACTTTTGCTACTCCTGCGGATAGAAGATGAAGGCCTGTTTGGAGTCTGCATCAGTCCATAGGGAATGCCTGAAGTCCCATCCACTTCACATCCTGTACCCGATATTTGTACCGTCCACATTGAAATGATTCCCCACTGGATCCTTAAACAGTACACACAGAAAGAGGCAAATGTCGGGAAATCGCTAATTTAAAAAATAAGTCCCAAAATTCATATCATGCTGCGATGTGGATTATTCTGCAGCATCGTAGGGCTGCACACAACTGGTAAGATGTCAGCGCTATTGGATGGTTATCATGAGTTTGGCACGATAATTGTGTGTGCCCAGCTTAAGTCTGATGGTGTTTAATACTTGCATAGAATGTGGGCAAAATGCTTTCTAAACATACAAAAACAATAGGAACTTAGTGTCTGCTTTATACTCCCTGTATTGTTTTCATTTGTGTTTTTTTTATTGGATCCCTTCCCAACTAATCAGAATAATTATAAACCTTCATATCATTGATCTCTATACCATTCCACTGTTTACATTTAACCCAGAATATGCAGACATAATACACTGTTATGATGCCCAACTAAACACTCTCAGCACATCAATGTCAACACATGGCAGACATATGCAATGTCTTCAATAAACGTGCTGAATTGCATTTTCATTTCACAGATGATACAAATAACTAGGACACATGAGGGGACTTTGGAAGGAACAAATATACTGTTATTTATGGGTAAGTGTAAAATGCCTCACTGCAAAGTGTTCCAAAAAGCCTTCCACATACATAACACAAGCAGATTAGCGTGATTACATCAAACAAATAGATATGTGTGTTTCTCCATACTGGGCAGATTTCAGCACATTTCTTATTAAAGGGCCCAATTGTTTTGTTATATTTTTGTTTTTGTGTACAGAGGATTGCAGTCATGAACACTTGTTTGACCAAAATGTTTTGCACTTATTAAGCTCTAAAGATAGACATTATTGTTGGTCATACTGGGTGGTCCGAGCTGTATTTCTATACAATTTGGTCCAAACAACAAAATGGACGATAAGAAAGCTCTCTGTACTTGGGCAGATTTTCCTACAATAATTTTATATGACATTTAATATTATTTTGTTAATTTCCTTCAACTCCTGAACAGTCAGTTGTGAGAAGAACTACAGGCATCGTATATTATTAGATATCAGCAATTTGGGGTTTAATAATTGGATTCAGTGAAACTCCATATAACTTTTGGCATGGTCTGCCAATACGCTCGCTCTGTAAGCTACCAGCAGTAGCAAGGACAGCATTGCAAAACAGCAAGAACTTAAGGTGGGTACACACTATATGTGTCACACAATTATTGCGCAGTTCATATGATAAGCAGGTGTTTTAACCTTCGGATACCCAAAATGGGGTGAAAAGTGACCCCAAACATAAATTTTTATATAACTATCAAAATTACACCGTAGTCAATAGCGCTTAGTACCCTAATGTCACAAAATATAAATATATACAATTCACATAGTCATGGGTTCAGACCTTATAGGGTTTTCTTTTCAATGTCCTTAAAAAGATGGGTCCTTCTAATTTGTCTCTAGCGAGAGGCTTTTCTGTATCCGGATTCTTTTCCTTTTTGAAGATTCTCTCCTCCCGTTTATACTCAGGAAAATTCACATATATACAGGGAAAGAGAGAGATGCAAAATATGGTGAAGTATGTCACACCTAATAAGATTTCAATCTTCTGTGTCCCTACTCACAAAAGGGGAAGAAATTTGTAATCCAAATTTATATAGAGGGTCAGGCAATCCAACAATGGTAAGTATCCTACTTACAGGATTCCTTCTTTATCCCGCAGTACAGTAATCATTTGGTCTTCAGATGTATTCTGATCCTCCTCGTCTCACCGGTCGGCCGAGCCCAATGGGGAAAATATGAAGGGAGAAAGAAAACAACACCCTAGTGCAGCTCTGTCTCTGCTGAGGTTTACTGCCTCGTTTTCTCCCCCAAGACACTCACCTCCTCCCTCTCTTGTAGTGTAGCAATTTATTAAACAGAAGGACTTTGAAGAAGTTTCTTCTCTTTATTTTCCACAATGGATAATTTCAAACATTAAAAATTCTAAAACTTTAAAAAGTGTGTTCTATACAGAGAGGATATCCACAGGTAAGTCAGGGGATGTATGGAAAAAAACACTGTTTCACACTTGAATGGGCCCACAAGTATTTACAATATTCCTCCACAGACCCCGCTAACCCTTATCCCGAACTTGTATGTCAGAGTGCCGCTACCCACGTCCAACCAACGTGTTTCAACACGCTTGTGTCTTTCTCAAGGATTGTGGGTAGATGGCTGGTGACGGACATAAGTAGTGACGCACTCTGCATTACGTCATCCACACTTGTAAGATTAAAACTGCTGTTTAAAATTGGGGAAACATTCTATTTATACATATCTTCATTCCTCCTTGTACCTCCCCCTCAATTTCTTTCTTCAAAATGATTTACCACATTTCGTGTCAGTCTCCATACCGGCCTATGTACACTGCTTCTCATGCTCCGGTCTCCTATTTTTGTTACTTCTGGGTCCTAATGCTAGTTCCTTTTATCCCTTCACATCCTATCTTTGTTATAACTTAGTCCTTTCAAAATCCCTTCATGATACTTCCTAAACGTGCCATTAAACCTAAAATAGGTGCTCTTATATATTATAGGTGCTTCCATTCCATTCCAGTACATATACATATAAATTTTTATATGCATACAGAAAAATAATGATAAATAATCATTGATCATTTTTGAATTTTACTTTTAGTCAATTAGTAATGCTATTGTGAATTTAGGTCTAAAAAAATAACGCAATTGTAAAAATGAATTTGTGTATTGGTCAAATCTAACCCCATTTTGGGTTGCAGGGTCATGACTTGCATCGGTGCAAATATTGGACCTGATTCACAGATAAGAGTGAGTTAGATGTGCACCTAACCCGCCCCCGTTTTTAGGTACCTTATGGCACTTACAAGTGCTATAGGGATACTGTACGGACATTGCACCTCCCCAGCTAATCTAAATACCTCCCACTTCTTCCTAAAACGCCCTGAGGCTTTAAAGCCGCATCTATGGACGTAAATGACTGCGTGCAGTCTCCGCACCTACTCTATCTACGTACCGATCTGGTATGTCGATAGCGAAAATTACCTACTTCTCATGCGTAGAAGGTCATTTTGGGCAGATACGCACTTAAGCAGCAGAATCTTCTTAAGTGTGAATCAGGCCCATTATTATTTTTTTCTCTGCACAGACCATGGCTAAAGCACATGAGAGAGAGAGAGAGAGAGAGATTGTGGAGGGGAGTCCTTTGCAATGTTCCTCCCTGGAGTCTGGCACCCTGCAGCCTTGTCAGTCTATTGGTGGTGAAACGTGGCAGTGCATCACTTGAACTTGTGGTGTGTCTAACAAATCATTAGTTTCACACGTTTTTTTCAGTCAAGATTTTTTTACCTAAAGAGTTGGAGGACAAAGCAGAAAATATGGATGTAGATTTTTTTTTTTTTTTTTATTTGATGGAATTAATTCGGAAAGTTAATCTGAGGAAAATTGTTATGTTGAAGATGATGCCGAAAAAGAGAGTGACGAGAGAGAATTTTCTGATGCCGATGATGACAATATTGTTGCACGTGATGGAACACATTCATTCACCCCCAAAGGCTAGTGTAGGTAGACGTTCTAGTACCAATATTGTAAAAGCAAATCTGGGTTTAAAGAATATAAGCTTAACTATTGAGACACCATCTGATGCCTTAAAGTTACTCATCTTTCAAGATATTGTCGCCATTTTAGTCACAGAAACAAATAGAAAAGCCAAAGCATTATATAACAACAGTGTGGAATAGGGTTGATTGGGCCGGATCCAGAACTACGTCCGTCTTCCATAGACGGACGTAGTTCAATAAACAGTAGCCACTGCGCATGCGTAGTAGCTATTGTACGTAATCTGCGTATCGTTTCGATACGTAGATTGCGTATATGCGGTCTTTTAGACCGCATATACGCAATCTACGTATCGAAACGATACGCAGATTACGTACAATAGCTACTGTTTATTGAACTACGTCCGTCTATGGAAGACGGATGTAGTTCTTGATCCGGCCCGATGTCATAATGAATGCTTTCTTATGGCTACTTTTGATTGTTGGATGTTTTAGAGGCAGAAGCAAGCCAATGGGAGATGAATAATTTGGCATTTCAAAGATCAGTGTTTCCCACCATTATGCAACGAACAAGATTCAAAGAAATCGTGCGAGGGGAGGAACGGAGAATAGAAAGTGAACTAGCACCTATTCTCAATGTGTTCAACATTTTCGTTGAAAATTGTAAGTGATATCTGTCAAACACCTGACTTGTGTGTTGATGAACAAATGGTACCATTTTGGGGCAGTTGCCCATTCAGTGTCTACATAAAATCAAAACGATACAAATATGGTATTAAAATCTGGATGATGTGGAAAACGTGTATGCATGTAATTTGCAGATTTATGCCGGGATGATCAATAATACTCCTGATAAAGATCAAGAAAAGAGAATTGTCAAAAATCTTGTACAACATCTTGGTGATGGGTTTGGCATTACCACCGCCTACTTGCAAAGGACCTACTCGAACAATAAAAAACACTCCTCGGTACAGCAGAGCAAAATTGTTGCAAAGTGCCTAAAAAATAATGCTAACAAGACACAGGCTGTTCAAGTAAATTACTATCTACGAAAGATGCCAGGTTAGTATATTACATATCGAAGAAGAATTGAAGTGTAGTGTCCACTCAGCACAAAACTATAGAAGTTTCAAGTGAGGTAGAAGCAGTCAAACCTACCATCATCCTCTATTATAATCTCAAAAAGGTGCTGTCAATACACTTGATTTTCATGAATTGCATTGACATTGGAACAATCAATGCTATATAACTGGGTATTCAATTGATACTTCCTCTGGTACAATGTCATCAATGTCAAAAAAATCAGTAAAGTATCTCAACCTAGACAGTATGTGAAATAAGGACGTTGTAAATTGTGCCCGAGGGAGAATGACAGAAAATATTCCGACAGATGAGGGTTGCAACTTTCTGTAATAGAGATTCATAAGCAATGCCGTGACTGCAATGAGTGAGTTTAGTGTATTGTCAATCTCACTCACTTACAAACTATTACAAGTATATTTTGATTTGTTTGTGCAATATATGAATTGTGTTTGATTTTCACAACATTCTCTTAATTAGATTACTGATGTGTATTGAATATAGTATGTATGAGACTGCCTCAGCGTACATTTAAATGCAGAATAACATTTTAAGCTGAGGTCATCTTTGACCCCCATTTCAGGTTAAAGTACATAAGAAGATATTTTGGACATCTGAAAGTCGAGCAATAGCTCAGTGTGTATCCTGAGTAATTCTGTGGAGGGTTAGCACATGATTTGATTTGAATCTTAGAAAGTCCCAGTTTTACGGATCAATAATGTCACAATGTCATTCCAATCTACTTCCTGGACTTTGTGTATATTGCCTGTCAATTGTCAGTGTGTACCCATGTATTGGCATGTTCATAGGGACTTAAATCATTAGTAATGTTTAAATATTTATTACATGTTATCAAAGTTTATGCAGTGTGTGTGCCCAGCGTTAGACTACAGTTAAGTGTACAGTAATATATAACTTACTGAATATCGCCAAATTTGGGGCGAAAGTGGGAGTAATGGATATTGAGAATATATATAATTACACAACATTTGTCATTCTAATGTAAGCAATGTGTTTACAGCATAAACAGATTATAGTCTAAGGTCTAAATTTACTAAACTGTGGAGATGCATACCCTCCAACCAGACCCATTCTATTAGGTACAAAATACCCTGCTCCTCAGTTTCCAACTGTCAGTTACTTTGGTAACCATTATTGTTGAAGAAGCAAATCGTTTTTTTTTAAATATCAGTTAATTCATTTAAACCAGGTGAGTGACAGTTGGAAGCTGAGGAGTGGATAAAATTGTACCTAATGGAATGGGTCATGTTGGAGGGTCTGAAGATGTTGCCCATAGCAACCAATCTGCTTCTAGCTGACATTCTCTAGTATGTAATAGAAAAGTGAGAGCTGGAATCTCTTTACTATGAGCAACATCTCCACTTTTCCTTTTTTACAATTTAGTTATTCTAGCCCTCATTGTGTCTTTATCTTTGCACCGCAAGTCTCACTGTAAGTTATCATGCTGATCATGGATAAAAGATAGCATGGGCAATGGCATATTTTGTCATGTAGAAACCATAGAAGAATAGCAATTTTTTTAATTAAGTTTTGCAATATTAGGGAAACAACTATATTATGTGGTGCTTGTTGTCCTTGACATGATTGTTCCTAGCAATGGGACTGCTTATTTAATTTAGTTCTACTATGTCTGGTTAAATTTATAGGACCCATAAACCTGTGTCAGTGTCCCTGTCGTTCTTTAGTTTTATATATTTAGTCAAATTATGTAGTGATAAACATACTCTCCAGCAGCCACCTCATGCTTGGCTCTGCACTGTATTGTCTTGTTCATGTTCCAGAACGATAAGGCAGCAGCATCTAATACAGGCCTGGCCTCTCCAGGTGAAACTGTATCCCAGCCAGGCCTAGCAACTGAAATTTTGGAGCCCGGTATGCTCGTGTTTTTGGGGGCCCCCATCCCTGCTCAATAGTGTCTGTAGCAGTGGATTGCAGGAGTCTCTCTAAACCTCGGGACCAACACAGCTGTCCCCCTTATCTCCCCCTGTCGCAGGGCCTGGTCCCAGCATGTTTTGGCAAGTGTCGCCTATACCTATACCATTAAAGCATGCTGGGACTTGTAGTGTCACAACATCTGAAGAGCCACAAGTTGGTCAGGCCTGATCTAACCTATCTCTGCAGTGTCAGTGCTTTACAGTTGTGCAGGAAGGAAAGGTTGGTGTGAGGGGTATTTTAGTGGGACTTTATCTAATAAAAATAAAATGCACTTTAGGTTTCTAGTCCATTTACTAGTTTGTTTTGTGGGGCTGCCAGCTTAGCGCAACAGTTTAGTCTGTCAACGTGTCGGCCATCCACTGAACTGCATTTACTTTCAGACAGCTCCAGGTCGTTGTGCCATCACGCATCAGTCACAGGAACTGGCAGAGATGAGTATTCCCCAGTCGGCAAAGGGAACCTCTATAGGAAAAAGATGCAGCTTCTGTTCCTCTTATAGCAGTACATAAAGCTGTGGTTTGGTGACCAGACAATGTTTAAGCTGAAATCCATTTAAGCAGAGTTTGAGATCGTGTTTCCCAGGATATTAATCATGAATATATATAGCAGAGTAACTTACTGAAAGATTTATAGTGTGTACAAGATTTTGCTTGTGTTTTCTGATAATTTGGAAATAATCGCTTCCATCCTTCTTTACCAATTTTCCTCATTAAGACAACTTAACAAAGAGCGAACAATTACCCCAGGGCTCGCTCCAGTCATTCTGGGGCCAGTTTCCTTTATACACAGTGGGTTCTTCCGTTCCACTCTCCTCACAGCTTTAGCTGTAATCATGGATAATGGTTTAACCCACTAGTTACATTGCTGTTTCAAGAGCAGCACTAAAAAGACTACAAACTCCAAATGTCTCAGATGGAGAACAGTGCACGAGTCATCAGTTATCCCTTTCAAGTAAAAATAGAGTGGCCAAGAAATATTTTGTATACGTTTTAGTTGATGACTTGAATATCACTCAGACCAGGTTTTGGTTTTATGAGCTAGTGGCCAGTGACACTTATGAGCCTGTGTAACTATATGCAAACACATCAGTATCGCCAGTTTTTTACATGTATATATGTGTCTGAACCCTTCATATCTGCTATATCAGGGCTTGACAAATATCAGTCTTCATGGTGACTAGAAACTGGGAAATGGCAACTAGACAGATTCGGAGAAACCAGCGATTGATCCACGGTGTGACAAGGGAGGTCACAAGGCAACATCTTTTTCCCCGGCTCGCCTGCCGAAACGGCTGGGACAGAAGAGTCGCAGTTGCTGACTGTCTCTGCCGTTTCAGTGGACGAGGGAATTGTTGCCGTGTGGTGTCCTCCTATGTGGATAAGCTGCAGTGGTGCCGTCTAGCACGTGATTCAGAGAAAACAGGAAGTAGGAGGAGACTTTGATAGGTAAGTACACGATAATATGTATGTCATTTTTTTTAATTAGATGAAGAAAAGTTAAAACATTTGTTGAGCCCTGTTCTATTTATTAGTCCCACTCGCCATATGTGCACCTATTTCCTCTTACCATTTATCTCCCTTCCCATGTTTCCCTCCGTATGGTACTCCAATTTTCCTCACCATTTATCCCACTCCTGAGGTGTGCCACCATCACCTTTCGCCCCATTATGTTTTCATTTTGGCTCAGATTCAATCCCCCGCACACTTTACGTGTGTACAGAGGTCTGTAGGTACACACACGTAGCGGAGAGTTCACGCCCCCTGCACTCCCTGCTGGCGGTAGTAAATCTCCAGATTCCTACCTTACAGCCGCAGACCTAGTCATAACGAGGCTTCCCCACGGGGATACGACCATCATAAATTAAGGGTCTGCCCCTTGTGTGTACTTACTGTTGTACGTAACTTAGTTACGTACGACATTAAGCACGCACACAGAACATCTGACGCACATGTGTTCCCAGACAGGGGACTTACACAAATCACTTGCGTAAGTCTCCTGTCGTTCTTAAGTTAGGATCTCGGCCTTTATGCCTTTATTCCCTCATGTGTTCACCTGCCCCCCCTCCACATGTCCCTCTCTAAGTGTACCTATCTCACTGTCTTCCCCAGTCTACTCCTCATATACCAATACGTTTGTGTGTTTGGAAGCCTGTGAGTTGTAGGTGTGTTCCGCAGTATTGTCATTTCCCTCTCCTTGATGGTAGCATAGCACATTGGGTTATCTCCATGGGGCAGGAGCCAGTCAGGAAGGAAAGAAAAGACACCCCCAGCACATAAATAGGGCCCTCCTCCAGTGCTCTGTTTTTCTTTCCTGTGTGTAGGAGCAAGTCAGAGGATGTTTATGTAGTTTCTTTCATTAGTTATGACTCACCCAGCGCCCAATGCCGCGTTCCAGGCTCTATGGTACTGAAGTCCCATGGTCCGCATGATTCTGCGGTGGTGGGAGAGGTGTTGTGACTGGCTTGCAGTCTGCTTCCGCTTCCAATGGGACCAGCGCGGGCAGTGGCGCTGTTTTTATTTCCGGCGCTAAGAAGTGACATCAGTGGAGACCATACGCTAGATGTCCTTGGTTCATGGGGGTGGCCATTTTGGAGTGGCCTATGTTAGCCTATGGAGCATTCTAGGCGGGAATAACTGTTTTCTCCCCTATCTTCTACAATCAGCTGCAATGGATTTAAAAATCAGCTGCTTCCCTGCAGTCCTCGAGATTATTTATCTGTGCATGTTGTATACTGCAGTTTATCTGAAAATTCCTACAGCATGGACGATAAGTGGTCACAGACCAGGAGGTCTGGGTGAGTTAGTGTAGTCATTTAGACAGGGTCTATATGTTTTATCAGTACCTGCCTGCATGTTTTTACTATGTTTTGCATATCTCAGGAAAAACACAAAAAGCTAAGACCACCACCTGCTTATCTTGTGAAGCTACGCTACCTGACGGTCATACCAGCGCATTATGCTCAGCATGTGAAACATTACAGACCCAGCAGGCATCGCCTCAGATGCTACAGTGGATCTCTCTTATGAAGGAGGCCTTCAAGGAAACATTCGTCACTAAGGAAGACCTCAAGAAGCGGTCTCTTAAGAGAACCAGGACACCATCCGAACATTCGGAATATCGGACCCCGAGGAAGGGGCCTACGTGCCAGGGGAAGCACCCTTTTCCGACCCAGAATCCATTGTCTCCAAGGAGGAGGAGTCTGTAAATCCTATCATGGTTGACAATTTGCTCAAGCTGATTGAAAAAAAACCCTGAACATACAAGAAACCAAGGAGGATCTACATTTGCAGGACCTCATCTTTTAAAGAATATAAGAAGACACTAAGGAAGTTACCGGTGTCTCAGATTGTCAGGAACATCATAGTGGATTAGTCGAAATATCCTGACTGAAAGGCTTCTATGAATAAATTCATCAGAACCTATCCTTTTGTGGCAGAGGACTCTAAGTTCTGGGAAGACTCCCTCAAAATAGATGCTGCTATTTCAAGCATCTCCAAGAGGACAACCCTGCCTATGGAAGACTCCAATGCCTTTAAAGACCCTATGGAGCGTAAAATGGAAGTGTCACTGAAAAAGCAACAAGTGATTCAGGGTGCATACCTGAGACCTTCCGTCGCCACTGCGGTAACCTCCAGAGTGCTCAGAGTTTGGGGCAACGAATTGTAGAAGTGCATAGCAAACGGAGTCAAGAGGAGTGAATTTACAAAGATCATCCAGGATATGCAGCTCGGCATTGCGTTCATATGTGAGGCCTCCATGGACTCTGTGAAATTGACATGTCGTGCCATGGCCACTACTACAGCCACCCGCAGAGCTTTATGGTTTAAAACCGTGGGCAGCGGACGCCCAATCCAAAGCCAAGCTGCTGGCCCTGCCCTTCTCTGGGGAGTTTCTCTTTGGATCTAAACTTTATGAAATTATCGCAAAGATATCAGGGGAAAATCATCATGGCTTCCTCAGGAAAAGCCCAGCAAGAAACCCTTCAGCACAAGATACATCAGGCCATCCCAGGCTGAAGTCAGGGATGCGAAATTGTATAGACCAGGCAGGTCTTACCAGCGGCGCTTTCAACAGGGCGCAACAAGACAGAAATTTCGTGCTTACAAGGGGAGGGAGTACAAGAATTTTCGTATCTCAACTCAATGACATTAGAGCTGCCACTCTACCTCCTTTGCTGGCAGTAGGGGGGAAGGCTATGACATTTCATAAGCCAGTAGACATCTACAACCACAGATCTCTGGGTGATAAGCATCATCTCAGAGGGTTACTCACTGGAATTCCAATCGGGACCCCCAACAGAATTCTTCACACGATCTCAGACCCCTCAGGATCCAGAGGAACTACAGGCCTTGCAGGAGAATATATCCAATCTGCTACAGCAACAGGTAATAACAGAAGTTCCCCCTCTACAGCAGGGCAAATGCACATATTCCAAAATCTTTGTGAGGAAACAATCCGGAAGCTTCAGGATAATCCTGGATATCAGGGAAATCAACAAATACATCTACGCAAGGGACTTCAAGATGGAATTAGTCAGGTCAGTTCTTCCAGGGCTATGCAGAGGCATGTTCCTGACGTCCATCGATCTTCGAGATGCCTACCTTCACGTTCCCATCAACCTTCACCACCAGAGGTACCTCAGATTTCACATATTTCAACATCACTTTCAGTACCAAGCCCTGCCATTCGGCCTCTCAACCTCACCGAGGACCTTTACAAATGTTCTCGCCTCTCTAATAGCAAGGCTCAGGGAGGAAGGCATCATGATCTGGGCCTACCTGGACGATCTGCTGGCGGCAAATTCAGAAGATCAGGCACGTCAACACACCGCACAGGTTCTGAAGTTTCTCCAGGAACACGGGTTAATTATAAACTGGGACAAATCTCATCTCATTCCATCCAGAAAACTCAAATATCTAGGAGTAATCCTAGATACGGAACAAGAAAGGATATTCCTGACACCAGAGAGAATCTCAAAGATCCTGGAAAAGACGGAAGTGTTGCGAAGCAGGCCATGGGTGACAGCGGAAGATTGCATGCAGCTACTGGGGCTCATGTCTGCGACTATTGATCCAGTACCTTGGGCGAGATCCCATATGCGTACGCTGCAAAATTATTTCTTGCAGCCCTGGAACAAGAATCCCGACAAGTGCCAGGTAATCTCCCTTCCCAAGAAAGTGAGGAAGGACCTGAAGTAGTGGGCCACACCAGGAAACCTATCGAGAGGTCAGTGGTTCAAGCCACCAGAAAACGTTCTAATCACGATGGTCGCAAGCGCCCAAGGATGGAGAGCAGTATGTGGACCTCAACTGGCACAGGGGACCTGGGACTCCAGTCTCAGATCAGCACACTCCAACGTCAGGGAGATGAGAGCTGTAGTAGAAGCCTGTCATCACTTCCAGCAAGCTCTTCAGGGCCAAGTGGTCAAAGTCCACTCAGACAACAAGGCGGTTGTGGCCTACATCAGTCATCAGGGGGGAACAAGAAGCAGGACACTGATGAATCAAACAAATCTTCTTCTAGCATGAGCAGAAACCTACCTGCTAGACATCTCTGTTATCTATATAGCGGGCAGCGTAAATATCACCGCAGATTCCCTGAGCAGAAAGACCATCCATCAAGGAGAGTGGGAGTTTGATCAAAACATCTTCGCCAGACTGACAGAAAAATGGGGCATGCCTGACATAGACCTTATGGCCTCCATCAGGAACAAGAAGGTACGGAATTTCTTTTCAAGATTCCTAGAACCAGGGTCCTGTGGCATAAACTCCCTATCCCAGAAATGGGAATTTCAGCTGGCCTACATCTTCCCTCCGGTCCCTCTAATACAGAAGGTGCTCAGCAAGATTGTGTCAGACCACGCGATCTTCATAATAATCCTCCCTTTCTGGCCCAGGAGACCGTGGTTTCCTTAAGTCGCCAACCTGGCAGTGGACAACCCGTGGTTCCTACCTCCATTCCGGGAACTTCTCAGCCAAAACAAGGTGTTCCATGCGGATCCTCAATCCCTCAAGCTGGCAGCCTGGAAACTGAAATCTCCTTCCTTAACAGGCAGGGATTCTCTTTGAAGGTGATCAACACCCTGACTAAAGCCAGAAAGCTGGTTACAAGCAAGGTATACCACAGAATATGGGGTATTTTCAAAAGCTGGTGTAATATGAATTCCTACCCTATAGATTCAGTATCCATTAGTGTTATCCTCGAATTTTTCCAGGCAGGACTGGACAAGGGATTAGCTCTCAATACCCTCAAGGTCCACGTTTCCACCCTGAGTGTCGTGATGGACTTAGCATCAAATAAGTATGTGAAACAGTTTATTCAAGCTGCTATGAGGATGAAGCCTATTAGGAGGCAACTGCTACCCACATGGGACCTCAATCTGGTACTAGAAGCCCTAACTTCTCATCCCTTTGAACCTCTCCAGGAGGCGCAGCTTAAATTCCTTACATGGAAAACTACCTTCCTGGTGGCTATCACCTCAGCCAGGAGGGTATCGGAGATGCAAGCGTTTTGGACTTAGGAACCATATACCTGCTTTCATCCGGATAGAGTAGTTCTTAGAACTAACCCTACCTTCCTACCCAAAGAAGTGTCTAAATTTCACCTCAATCAGGAGGTTATCCTGCCTTCCTTTTTTCCAGAACCGGTATCGGATAAGGAGAAAGCCTTATATACCTTGGACCTGGTTAGAACCCCTCAGATCTATATTCAACGCACGCAAGCGTTTAGGAGATCCAAACAGCTTTTTATCATCCCAGAGGGCAGAAACAAGGGGGGTCCAGTCTCCAAATCCACCATATCTAGATGGATCAAATCTTGCATTCAACAAGCTTATGTTAGCAAGGGGCTAGAGATCCCAGTAGGCTTCAGGGCACATTCAAACAGGGTCATGGCCACGGCCACATCTTGGGCCCACAGGGAGTCAGCTTCTATCCTAGAGCTCTGAAAGGCTATCACTTGGTCATCTCTTCACACTTTTTCTAAGTATTACAGTCTGAATCTTATCGCCTCTGAGAACTCTAGATTTGGCAAGAGTCCTTAGTGCAGCCCTTTAGTCCACAGGTAAAGGGCTACCATTTCATTTTTCACTTAGTGTTTTTTTCTGGTCCCACCCCTCTTAGGGATAGCTTTGGCATGTCCCAATGTGCTATGCTGCCATCAAGGAGAGGGAAAAGGTAAATTATACCTGATAATTGTATTTCCTCAACATTGATGGCAGCATAGCTACTTCCCTCCACTTGGTGATATTTTGGGTACATTTCTTGTTTGGTGGTTAATTCAGTTTTTTTTTTGTTTTTTTGTTTTTTATAGCTTTATGGAGTAAGAAAACACAGAGCACTGGAGGAGGGCCCTATTTATGTGCTGGGGGTGTCTTTTCTTTCCTTCCTGACTGGCTCGCGCCTCGTGGAGATAACCCAATGTGCTATGCTGCCATCAAGGTCGAGGAAATACAATTATCAGGTATAATTTACCTTTTCTTGTGACCTAGGCTTTTAATATTAGCCTGTTTAATCCCAAGCCTGATATCACAAAACCCATAGGCTGAAGTGCTGCCTTAAAGACTGGCATCATCATAATTTTGCCAGCTATGGAAGACAAGTCGCTTCTTTACAGGCTGTCACTTCTCAAAGATAGACTTCTTGGCAATGAATATAGTTGCGAATTTGCTTGTCTCAAATTATATACTAAATAGTACTTTTTCTAATTGAGTAAAATAAATGTACCCTCGGATAAACACGTCTAGTAGTCTGAGAAATCAATAGGGGATGACCCTAAAAGTGTTCTCTTAATGTTCCGCAACCCAAGTGAGATGGGGCATTACTATCTATAAAAGCTACATAAGATACGATGGACCTATGTTCACCACTGACTCAAAATACTTGTACAGAGGTGGTTCACACAAGTACCAAGAAGTAACAAAAAAAATTATGAAAAAAATTAAAATTGTGGGATAAAATAAAGTCTGAGATGAAATTAAAATTGGAGATTAAAATAAAGTCAATGGGCTGGATCCAGACTTAACAAGGAGCTTGAAATTGAGAGGAAAGTTACTCCTGGGCTAAAATTAAAATAAAGTCAATGGGCTGGATCCAGACTTAACAAGGAGCTTGAAATTGAGAGGAAAGTTACTCCTGGGCTAAACCATGTTGAGTGCAGGGGAGTCTTATTTCATCTATTGTAAACAGTATTAGAGTTGAGAGGTGATGTTTCCTATCCCAAGTTTAAATAACAGTGTGATAGTAAAGCTGGTCTGTATCTGTGTGCAGTAAGCAATTCAAAGATATATCTCTACATGCAAAGAATACAATTACATTTACTCCCCCTGAAATCAACATGGTTTAGCCCAGGAGTAACTAAATTCAAGCACTTAACTAGGTCTGGATCAGGCCCAAGCTCCTTCTTAAGTCTGGATCCAGCCCATTGACTTTATTGTTCTCCTTTTCCTTGTATTGGTGGGAAATTTTCTGGAGTAATCATAATCTTTAGTCCTCGTTAAGGGTATTTGAAAGATATATATAAAGATATATAGAAGAATAAGCAGTACAGATCATCGTGAAGAACGTCTTTTATAGTGGTCATACACGCTTGGGACAATTATACTCACATTTTGCCTCTTGGGCTTAAAATATTTAGATCCGCATTGGTTCAATCCTGGGCTTCACCCCCAAGATTTTCACACTACTCTCAGTGGCAGCTTCTTACACATATATAGAGAAAGAATAGGAACAATATATCACTGTACGGTTTGGAAATGTGTTGCAATTACACTCATATTTTAGCCCCTTGGGCTTTATGCATATCAAGAAACACTTTTGCGATCTTCCTCCTCCTATAGATAGACCATGCGCCTGCTTCTATGTAAAAAGACTTTGGTTTATTCAAAACAAACGTATGCTAGTTGAAATCCAATACTGCAGTTCCAATGTTGAAAACACCTGACTCTATCGAGTGGAAACGCGTTGGTTAATACATGGGAGCTTCGGGATCCAGCAGGATTGTGAGTAAGAGAGACAATCTCCTTTCAATGCAGCAAGGCTATCGGGCCCTGGTTTACACTTTGCCTGCTGAGATACATTGTGAAGGAGTGACCCCCTCCCAATTACTTACTGTGGATCAATGGGCCCCATATGTTTGTTTTGAAAAAAGAAAACTCTTTTGACACAAAATAATTGTCCCAAGACCACTTTAAAAGACGTTCTTCACAAGGATCTGTACTGCTTGTTCCCTTATATATTAGAGAGAGAGAGATCCCTCAATGAGGACCATAGATTAGGATTAATCCAGGAAATTTCCCACCAATGCAAGGAAAAGGAGAAAATTTGACTTTATTCTCATCCCCAATTTTTATGTCATCTGACTTTTATCCCACAATATAATTTTTTTTTCTGATACCACTTGGTACGTGTGTGTATTTTGTTATAAACGCACCTGGGGTGAACCACCTCTGTACAAGAAGTCTGAGAAGACTTTGATAGGTAAGTAAATAGGTTTATTTTATCTGTGTATGTGTATATATAGCATCATAGAATGGCATTTGTGAAGTTATGGCTTAAAGTTGGGTACACAATACACAAGACTATAATCAGGTGATCAGTATGTTAATTGCATAGCATTGATGCAAGCCTGACAATTAGCTTCAAACCTTGTTTAAACAAATCAATAAATTTAATCTATTTAATAGCTGCTTTGGAGCTACCACCATTTTGTGTTACATTGGGCTGGATTCACACCACCGGATGTATTGCATATATGCAATCTACGTAACAAAAAGATATGTAGCTTACGTAAAACAGATACTACGCCTGCGCAGTATCAAATATCGGTAAACCTGGTGTAAATCCAGCCTATTATTTGGAAGTATTTCTGATACTAGCAGTTGCCAGGCGGTGTTTGTTAGTCCACAGAAGCTGTTTTGGAGGGTTTAAGGCAGGCATAGGCAACCCTTATTATTTCCAGTGCTGCAACAGTATAGGCCTAGGTGATACCTGGCAAAGCATGATGGGACTTGTAATTTTAAAACTCCTAAAGTGACGTTAGTTGCCTTTGTCTGGTTCAAGATTTCTCTCTAGGTGAGTCAATTCTCCAACATGATTTATGACCCAATGGAGGCTAGCAAAAACTATCAGGCAGCTTATCACATCGTTACGGATGTGTGCAATTTATATTTATGCATATTAAATCACAGCTAGAAGAGGGGGTTAGATTCTGGTTGATAAGCATTGAATTTGGGATTGAATTTGGGATTGTTTGTCTAACAACCGCCAATCTTGGTGGTCTGGATAGAGCAGATTGAGTTCCAAGCAGGTTGCAGGGATTGGCGCACTGTGCAGAATGCAAAAACTGGTGATATCCAATCTGAACCACGGACATCAGGTGAGTATCTGGACCTGGTCCTGGTATTATTTTAGAGTCAGTCCTATCATATTTTTTTTTATCATCACTTTTAATTGGCACCTTCGATTAGCCAGTCTTCATATCTGCCAAATTGTCTAAACCAGTGATGGCTGACCTGTGACACTCCAGGTGTTGTGAAACTACAATTCCCATCATGCTTTGTCAGGTATCAGCTATGCTTTTGCAGTTAAGGCATGCTGGGACTCGTAGTTTCAAAACACCTGGAGTGTCACAGGTTAGCCAACACTGGTCTAAACAAAAATGAGCCGTCTCTTTACCATTTTAATTATAATATATTGGAAAATTAATTTTCGGAAATTATTGTTTTTGTAAAGAAAAGTAATTTGCCCGTGTTCCAGTTATAGCGGTGTATTTACATGAAAGAAGATACGATGGAGCACTCACCAGGATGAGTATATACATAACCCAACAGCTGAAGGAGGAAATGGTGTGAAGAAAAGAAGACAGAAGTAGTCAATTGGATATCATGCTAATATATCACTGACGTATAGATTTGCAGGCAAGTTATAATGATATGGCCTATGCTTCATACGGACGGTCCAATCATTGTTTCCAAAGGTTAGAACAAGAAACTTTACAATTTATTACACATATTGAGAATAAAAAACTAGAATACAGCCTATATATTTAGGATTTTTTATTTGTTCTTTGTGGCATTAAGTAATCTAGCTCACGATGAATTCACAGAACATTAGTAATTATATTGGACCGGATCCAGAACTAATAATGGCAGCTGACTTTCGCAAGCTGTGTGTGTGTGATTTGGGCTGAACATACCAAACGGGTTTCCATACGTTCAGAATTCTGTACATCAGGGTATGACAGCCCTCCCCACGTTCAAACATTCGCCATGTGGTTTGGGACAACTAAATTCCACACACAAAAAGGGAGTGTTATGGAGGCACACTAGCTTCTGGCGTGCAGACTTCAGCAACTCCATGCATGTTATTTTAATCATTGGTTTTACACCAATTCATGGTTACTGCAGGTATTATCTAGCTACATGTCCTATTTATCACCTTGGTTGGATTATCTTATAGTATATAGCCATATTTACTTTTTTGTCATCAATCCTTTTGAGAGTTTGGGCTCCCCTGGGGCTGCTACATTCCAGAATTTCACCATAGGACCTTGGTTGATTTTCCATGATGGGAATTTGAAGCCTCACCCTCCTGGGACAGATACTGCCTTTGATGTTAATTAGAGATGTGAGAATTTCTACATAACATTGTTGGCTGTCATACTGCCATCTATTGTTTTATCTAATCCGCAATGTGACTCACCAAAAGGTACTACAATGGGTCATCAAAAGGGCTGATAAAGAGGATTGTGTAGTTTTGATAATCGCTTTTGTATACAATGTTTGTTGTGTGTAATTTTGTGCAATTTCTCCTAAAAGGCTAATGAGGTTCATTAACACACCAAACAAATGATCACCTCCATTAGTAATAGTGGGAAAATATCATATTTAATGGTTGTAAGTGCTTACTTTCACATAATTGGTGGTCACATTAGAAATGCTTTTAGTGTTATTCCGCAATCTACGCATACCTCTTTAGTGCTGTAAACCCTTCTGTTTTTAGCTTCAGTGATTCAACTTATATTGGAATAATTGTTTCAAAGAATTAGTTTTGTTCCATAAAGTCATCGGAAAATGTGCCCTAGTGACAGTATAAGCTAAAACCTGATTTCCACCACCAAATATAAATAGTTTAAAATTTCTAAACCTCACCTAGAAAAAAAAAACACCCTAATTTCCTGCAAACCTAGGGACTGAATCCAGATTTTAGTTTGAAATTAAGGACCGGATTCACAACTCCGTATTTTTTTAAGTTACGTGCCTATTTATAAGTTCGGTGCTAATGTGCACGCGTAGTAAATATTTTACGCTATCTATGTAGTGTTTCGCTATGTAAGTAGCGTAAAATATTTACTATCAGCATCAGCACTGAACTTATAAATAGGCACATAACTTAAAAAATATGGAGTTGTGAATTCCAGTCCTAAGAGAGGAAAGTTACTCCTGGGCAAAACCATGTTGATTTCAGGGGAATCAAGGTAATTGTATTCTTTGCATGCATGATATATCTTTGAATTGTTTACTGCACACAGACACACAGATACTGAGCTTTACTATCACACTGTTATTTAGACTTGGGATAGGAAACATCACCTCTCAACTCTAATACTGTTTGCAACAGATGAAATATGACTCCCCTGAAATAACATGGTTTAGCCCAGGAGTAGCTTTCCTCTCTTAATTTAAAGCTCCTTCTTAGGTCTGTATCCAGCCCTAGGCGAGTACCAGCAATTAGATCATTATAAATGACACTAAGTTGCTCAAAGTATGCGCTCATGCAGATAAACCAGGCCTAGATCCTAATAATAGCAGACGCCTTTCTGATAGACTACAGGGCTGATTCAGAGATTGGGAGTAAAGCTGGCTACACACTAGAGCGATTGTCGTGGATTGGGCCAAATATCGCTCTAGTGTGTGGTGCAGATTTTTTTTCCCAACGGCAATAAAACCATCCAAAAACGCTAGGGCCCGATTATCACATCTTTTGGAATTCCTAAATGATAATCGGACCCTAGCTGCAATTTTAGGAGGTACATAGTGCTCTGCCCTCTCTCCCTCTGTGTAAAATGACTGCTGGATAGACAGTTAACACAGAAGGAGAGAGGGCAGAGCGCTGGAGAGCCAGGCTGCAGCGCTGTGTCCTCTCTCCCTCTGTCTAGTTATACAGCGCTCTATGCCCAGACAGAGGGAGAGAGGACACCGTGCAGCAGCCTGTGATTTTTTTTTCTTTTTTGCATCCAACCAATAAGCTGGCTGCATGGGTCTCCTATTAAGATTGACAGGAGACCAAGCCAATCGGAGAAAGACTGCAGCCAGCTCAACAGTCTCTCCAGCAGAGATTATCGCCCCCAGCCTCTGCTGTGTATGGTGCCGATATTGGGACTTTTCCCCAGGGGAAAATCGTCCCGTTTATCGGCAGACACATGTTGAGAGCGATGATCGCTCTAGTGTGTGCCCAGCTTAATGGTAAAAAAGGTGCAAATGTACAGCTCGGCTAAACTATTTTTCAAAGTAAGGGGTGTTAATTAAAAATCTTTCGCATGTAGGAAAATACTTTATTCTTACACACAGAACTCAGATACTGCATATCTTTATGTTTATTCTATAAAACAGAGTTGAACTGAGAATCTTCACCTCTTAATTCTAATTCTGGTTTCACAATTAAATTGCTATTCACAAATCCAGTATACCAAAACACTATAAATGCCATTATATAACTTCCCACTTAATTGTTCTCACTGTGGATTACTTCTGCTTTTAGCTCAAAGCGTTTGTTTTTGTTCTGTTTTTTCTTTTTTTGTGCCGGTAGTACTTACGTATTTACAGGTTTTCACGTTATACATGCACCGAAAACAGTATGATGCTAATAAGCAAATATTTTCAGTATGCAATCTTAGGGCACAGCACTAGGGTCCTCCACCAGATCGCATCGCGCTTTCCGTATACACGGAGATCTGGAGTCTGCACGAAAAAGGGGAGTGCATTCCTCTCTCTCCTGTGGAGTTCTGGAAACATACGTGTCCAAAACCCTGCCTTAGCTTCTCCACGTGGATCTGTGTATGACCGAAGGCAGATCCGGCAGGGAACCGCTGATCACCTTCCCCGTAGCTTAATTAGCCAATTCAACTGCCAGCCGCCTTTCCGATTCTCTAGTGTATGGAACTCCATTCTGTATGCTAGGACGTCTGTAGCGTAACATCTGGTGCATGTTTGCACCGATGTTAATTTTCAGAGGACTCACGCAAGAGGCTTGAGTTACGTCCCCTGTCTTTTTTAAATAAGGATCAGGCCCTATGTGGCCAGCATAGGTGTTTATCTGTTTTACTGTCTGTACTCCATTCAAACATTTGCAGTGCCCGGTTTAGGGAGTAATTGTAATGAAGATATTAGGGAATAGGTGTTTTATCTACAAAGATATATAAAACCGTTATTACAGCCACAGTTGTGTATGCTATGTGTTTGTATATGTTAAATGCAAAATATACAAAATATATACGCAATGCAGGCCTACTGAGTGGTTGTATATTTGGAGGTTTTGTTGTACCCTTCTTTAGAGAGGCCCAGAAACTTTTGCAACAAGCCAAAAGTTCCAGAATAATCAGTCATTTCTCTGATGGTTGGCAAACACACTAGGAGAAAACTGATTCAGGATGTAAGTTGTATGGAGATCACTGTCCATTATAGGTAGAGTGCAGATTAGAACACCTGAGATGTTTCTCAATAGGCAAAATATTACCAATAGGGGTAAAGGTAATGACAGCTGGTATTGTAGCCCATGTTATGCTAGGAACAATAGGTTAATTAGAGATGATACTCAGATACCAGGGATTCTGGAAGAGGAAAAACAACATACAAGTAATGAAGTGGATGAAGTGTACTGCCTGTTACTTTAGTGCAGTAAAGTCAAATCTAAATGTTCTTCCAATGTCAGTAAAAAGTGGAAGTGAACAAATCCAGTTCAACCAACGTTCAAATAGATGAAAAGAATGGTCCTTTCTTCTAACCATGAGCTACATCAATATAATTGATTGATCGTATAGTGACTAAGTCTCCAAAGTTCAGTGGCAAGAAGGTCTTCAGTGGATCCGGTGCTGAATGCTTGTGGTCGGCTTGCTGCCGCGTGCTGATGGCGTCCTAAGGTTGCTAGGATGCCAGAGCCTTCGGCCCGATCTCACTGCCGCATGGTAGCGGTGTCCACGGTATTCACTCCCATAAATCTTCTAAACTTAGCTCCACACCTACCTCGTTGTCTGCAGTGGATGTAGCGATGTTTAGCATGTCACAATGAGGAAAAACCAACGAATGATAGCCGCGCTGAAAATGACCCTGAACTTAAAGAAAACTGCAGGGGGTTGGATGAAAATACAATTTATTCAAACAGATATAAAATATCACAATGACCATAGAATAAAAAATATATATAAAAAACCATAAAGTCTATATTCTACCAAAACACCACATAGGAGAACATAAATTAAGTAATATTAAATAACACAGCCCACAGGGAACCACCAAAAAATTGATGAATGGGTGGCCCGAACGGTAAGTATTTTGTACTACTGTGTGTAATGAAATAGTACCATGATGGAGAGCAACTGTAACGAGATCATGATATCCTTCTCATATAACGCTTTGACCACAGAATTGAATAAAAAAGATAGGTAGTCAGGTGAGATAATCCACTGAGAATGAATGGTGTAAACAACTCCATCTCGTGAATAAGTGCCTGTAACCGAATCACGCTGATATGAAACAATGTGGTTCAAGCAAACCTCAGCGGTGCGGTAAAAGATGAAAAACAATAGTCTGTGTCCACAATGATAAAGCATATCGGATTTCTCGTAGCCGAATGGCTGTATAATATAGCAGACGGGTATAACTCACATGCGGAGTGTAAGAGCTGTAGTCCTCAGGATAATCTCCGTCAGTGGTGATGGTGGGCAGATAAAAGTAGCACCTCTAGCAACGCGTTTCGTCCCTACTTGGACGCTGTTACCATGCGCCAGTGAGATCGGGCCGAAGGCTGGATTTGTTCACTTCCACTTTTTACTGACATTGGAAGAACATTTAGATTTGAATTTACTGCACTAAAATAACGGTCAGTATACTTCATCCACATCATTATTTGTATGTTGTTTTTCCCCTTCCAGTATCCCTGGTATCTGAGTATCGTCTCTAATTAACCTATTGTTCCTAGCATAACATGGGCTACAATACCAGCTGCCATTACCTTTAACCCTATTGGTAATATTTTGCCTATTGAGAAAACCTCTCAGTTGTTCTAATCTGCACTGTACCTATACCGGACTGATCTCCATACAACTTACATCCTGGATCAGTTTTCTCCTAGTGTGTTTTGTAGTGTGTTTTGCTTATTTTTACTACCCATTGCTTGTTTTGGATATCACTTGGGCATTGATATAAGCTGCACACAAGTTGGTTGCGCTTGAACCATTCTTTCCACCCTTTTGTATTTGCATTTCTTTGATGGTGGCTTTTTCTGGCAGCGCCGTCATGCCCTCAGGACAAGAGTTAGTGTGTTCTCTGTCCCCTTTCTTTTGTACATTTTGATATAGTATACCAGTGAACATACTACATAGCAGTATTCTTGCAAGTGTCATAAAAATATATATAATTTATTCTTGTAACCCTAAAATAAATTAAATAACGGGTGTGGATCCCCGCATAGAAACTCCCAATTCCGAAAAACCTGGTTCCTCCCAGCCAGTTGCAAACTGGCTGGGATTTCGATTGCATATGCCTCAAAGAGGCATTGCAATCGATCCACGGAGCACCTGAAAGCTCTGTGGTACTAAAAGTTGTAAAAAAAAATAGTCCCCCACTCCTTTCCCTAACCCTCCCCTCTCACTACCCTAACCCTCCCTTCCTGGCAGTCCGACCTTAACCCTCCCTTAATTGCTTCCTGACCCTAACCCACCATTTCCTGCAGCCTGACCCTAACCCTCCCTTCCCTGGAGCCTGACCCTAACCCACCATCTCCTGCAGCCTGACCCTAACCCTCTCTTCCCTGCAGCCTGACCCTAACCCTCTATCTCCCGCAGCCTGACCCTAACTCCCTCTCCTGCAGCCTGACCTTAATCCTAACCCCACAGAGATAATTTACTTACTTGTTCCAGGTCTGGTGATAGCAGCGGCGGAGGGAGATCGTGCATTGCGAAAGTGAATGGGTGAAGTATGCCGAACGGCATACTCAACCATTCATTAAAAAAAGTATAAAGCAGTAAGTATGGGAAAAAGGGCCATCCGAAAAGGAACTTTCGGATGTCCATTTTTCGAAATTCAGAGTTTCATGGCGGAGAGTGTAACTGTTAAATAACACAGCCTTGTATGAGCGTTATACAAGAGACTTCATCCGTGGCAAAATAAAGACAGCATCTCAATGAATTGCATACACTGCACTATAGTCTGTTTCATTCAAAACAGAGTGTATCCTACTGCCCACAACACAATAAAATCTGCATTCTTCTGACCACAATGCAATAAACAAACCCCCTTGTAATTGTCATAAAATACAAAAAGAATTCTTGTAACCACAATGCCAAATAAGCACAGCCTTGTAAGCAACTTTACCAATTCAAATATCCTATTTATGACTGCCACATATCGCCTTCATTACCTTAAATGAACACTATGGAAAATCATTTCCCCTTAAAAAAAAAAAAATCATTAACTTCCTCATACCTAATAATAGTTAATCCTCACATCATAAATTGCAATTAAATGCTCCCTGGAGTGGAGACATTTTGGGGCTGATACAGAGTTTGGAAGGGTAAAAAAAAAAGGTGCAAGCTCGGGTAAACCATTTTTCAAAGTAAGGGGTGTTCATTTATAATCTATTGCATGCAGGAAAAATACTTTACTTTTACACATAAAACTCAAATACTGCAGATCTTTATGATTATTCTATAATATAGAGTTGAGCTAAGAAACCTCACCTCTTAATTATCATTCTGGTTTCACAATGTAAATTTGCCTCCCCTTGCAATTCAACAAGGTATTGCTCAAGTTTACACTTGCATCTCTGAGTCCGCTCCTTTGTTGGTTAATTGTTGTTTTTCAAAAGCAGTAAGCAAATGCAGCCATCTGAAAATACTGTGATAAGAGCTGATTCAGAGTTACACTTACACCTTTTTTAAGTGCAATTGTAGACCTGAGCAATACCATGTTGAACTGCAAGGGGAAGCAATTTTATATTGTGAAAGCAGAATTAGAATTAAGAGGTAAAGTTTCTTAGCTCAACTCTATTCTACAGAATAAACATAAAGCTATGCAGTATTTGAGTTTTATGTGTAAAAGTAATATATTTTTTCCCGCATGCAAAAGATTCTAACTTAGTTAACACCCCTTACTTTAAAAAATGGTTTAGCCGAGCTGTACACTTGCAACTAAAAAAAAAAAAAAAAGATTTAAGTGCATCTCTGAATTAGCCCCATAATGTCCAATCTTTCACCTCCTGTTTTTACTTACTTTTTCTAATTATATTTATTTATCAAACCATATAAGATTAAGGCATTTTTCACCCTGGTTCTTTTCACCGCTGTAAAAACACACATTTGCGACAGACACAGCTAAATCTTTATCTGAAATGAACCCATTTATTAGCTTTCTGACACGCAAGACCCACCGCAGCTTACTCCGGGGAGATCGTCTCCGGCGTGGCAAAAACAGTCGGTTGTGGTTCCTCCTCGGAAATGCGGTGTAGAGAACAGCCCTGTGTAAAAGTGGCCATTTTTGTCAGTGAGCCACACCTGTTTACCCCTTTAATAAAGCACTTTATTTCTCATTAATTGTGCTTAAACTATCACCCTAAGGGCTCTAAATTATAGTGAGTGAAGGTATAACATGGAACTTGTACTACATACCCTCTGACATTTTTTACTTAAAAATCGGTACACATGGGGGGGGGGCGTATCCATGAAGAAGGTGTGGCTTGTCCAGAGAAGGGGTGGAGCTTTGATCTCTTTATTTTTCACCTTGTTATATGAGCTTACTATCAAAAATCATGTCACTGCGTCCCCTCAATATCCCCACTGTCTCTCCTGCCCGCCAGTATCCAAAATCATCATGTCACTGGGCCCCCTCAATATCCCCAATGTCTCTCCTGCCTCCTAATTATAAAAAAAAAAAAAAATAAGAATAAAGAAAGAAAATTCTTTAGTGTAGAGAATCCTCACCTGCCGCGTGCTCTTGCAGAGTAGGGCTCCTCACACTGGAGCTGACTCATCCCGTCAGCGTCAGTGCACAGACAGACCAGACCGCAGAGGATCCTAGCGCCTGACACTTTCTTTCTGTTTAGACCATAGCGGAGCAGCGTGCAAAAAAGGGTAAAATGTCAAAAACGGGGCTTGGCTTCTCGGGTGCCGCTAAAAGGGCGTGGCCTAGCGACCATGTGGGGCTCACTGTTATGGAGGAAGAAGGTCCTGGCCTGTGCTGCAATAGGAAAGAAGGTGAGGCTGGTAAATGTGTCACAACCAGTGGCGTATCTACCATGGGTGCAGAGTGTGCAGTGCACACGGGCCCCCGCAGACAAGGGGGCCGCCCGTGGCACTCACCCTGCACCCAATGGAAGATCCCAGTACCACCTACTTCTGTACAAACGGTGCCGGTCTCCAGCAGCCTTCCGTTCCCAACAGTGCACTGCGCGCGGGTGTCACATGGGGATGTCAGGCGTGCGTGCACTGCGCAGCCTCATGCTCCTCTTCTGTTTGCAGAGCGTGAGGCTGCGCAGTGCACTGTTGGGAATGGAAGACTGCTGGAGACCGTCTCCGTTTGTATAGATATGGAAGGGGTTGAGAAGAAGAAGAGGGGGGCCCGTCTTGGGAGGGGGGGCCGTCTGAGGAGGAGGAGGAGGCGCTAAACAGACCGCAGAGGATCCTAGGTAAGTATGGGGGAGTTTTCTGGCTGACCACCGACTGTGCCATTATCGGTACAAGTCGGTACAGCCTCTTCTGCTGATACAGACTGTTAAAAATCGGTACTGTACCGGCTAAATCGGTACAGTTGGAGGGTATGGTACTATATAATAAATTAATACAAACAGCCTTCACTCACATCAATCAGTAAAAACACCCAATGAAACCAACTTTATACCAGTTTCTCTGCTTGCCACACAGAACTTCCCTACAGAGGTTTATGACATCACAGGTGACATTCTCCATTGGACGCCACGTCTCTCTAAGATAAATGACATGGGGCTCTATTTACAAAGATCGTTTTCATATGATAAAGCCCATTTTCTTGTGAAAATGGGCTTTATCATATGAAAAAAAATTCCATATTTACAATGCTATCATCGCCATTGAAATCATGGCGATGATCGCATTAACACTCCCGATCACCGGCCTGCTCTAATGAATGTGGGCCGGCAGATCGCTTTATTTACTAAGTGTCAGCATGAATTTTAACAATCCGCGCCGACACGGTAACGCCATCTGAACTGCATAGCCGAACGATGTCAACGAAAGGCTCGCTGACCATCGTGAGGCCTCGCCAAAGGCGCAGCAAGCTTGGTTGCTATCAGCGCTCAGTGCTCTAATGATAGCAAATAGAGCCCCAGATCTCATAGGTGAGGTACATTCCAAAACCCAAGCCAGGGTCCATAAACTACCCCACAATTACAAACGTACTTATATGCAGACTTTTTGGCCCTTTAAATGAATATTGGATGTCTTTTATGGTATAGTGATGCAGTGCTGGTTTCCTGGTTTATTAAATTTTTTATTCATTTATATAACTGAAAATAATGGGAATCCTAGAACATCTCGGCGATGACGGGCCAATCCTAGCTGAGTTGTACACCTCCAGCCACGGTGTGTCGCTGTGGCCACACAGGACTTACTTATCACACTCTGAGCAGACAGAGGCAGCGCCAGTGACAGTTTGTGTCCCGGCCAGTAGTTGCTGGCTGCTTGTCCTCTCCGCCGCGATGTCATTTCTGTTCTGCTGCTGCCGATGGTGCGGGGATGGCGGCTCTGGACACATCCCGCTGAAGGAGATGCCGGCCGTGCAGCTGGATACACAGCACATGGGTGAGCATAGGCCCGAGATAACCGGCTTAGTGAATATCGCTGCTGTGCGGTGCCCGCTTCCTGTATCCACTTCCTGTATCCACCTCCCATGCACCAGCAGTCCCCATATTTCATCCCATGCAGTAGCACACCCCATATCCCATCCCAATCACCAGCAGTCCCCATTATTTATCCAACATACCAGCGGTCCCTGTATCACACCCCACGCACTAGCAGTCCCCGTATCCCAACCCACGCACCAGCAGTTTCCATATTGCATGCACCAATAATCCACATATCCTTGCCACGAACCTGCTCTTATTTTGTTCTTATTATAGGAGCACCAACTTGTCCCACGTTTACACATTTATTATCATTTAAAGCATTAATAATTGTGGTATAGGTCTGTAGCTTATTTTTTGGAAACACTGTAGATTTATAGCATGAGTTCTGTTTTTTCATACTGTTTCTCAGGTTTTAAAAAAAACAAAAAAAAACACCTATACTGTATGTGTCATTAAATATCTAAAATCATACTAAGGTGCAGTAAAATCCCTCCAAAAAGAGTAATATTTGGGAATAGTTGTAATTATATTTGTGTTTTAGCAACCTGTTGTTTTTGTTGCATATATATCAAATTCCTCATCACCTTTTAATAACCCATGCATCAGTGAATCCTGTTTCATTAGTAACTGTTCCTCAGGCTTGTATCTTCCTTTAATTATGTCAGTGTACTGTAATTATTCATTATCATTACATCACAATGATGAATAACTTGTGAAGTGTATTTTTCTTGCAGCTCTCTTCTGACAGAGAGCAGATGACATTACCTTTTGATAATGCTTTATTTGAAATGATTTTTCACATTATTCCATATACATAAAATGTTTCTTTATATACTTGCATATTTTGCCCATATCAGTTTACCTATACAAAGTAACAGATCCTCCTCCTCTTAGTCCTTTTAACGTCAATCCAAGATAAACAGCTGAATGGATACATTAGTATTTAGTTAGTTGTCCGTTTTAGCTTTAAGTTTGAGAAAAGCATGAATAGATGTATCTAATTTTGTAGGGATTATCTTAATGTCATGTTTTATAAATCTACCAGATGTTCAAGAAATATTATAGTAGCTGTGCAGTCTTTATTTCTTCAAAACTATTATTTTTTTAAATAAAATATTGTAGCTAAAATAGATGTAGACAAGCATTGTAACATTTTGTTGTCCCCAATGTTTTGGGCTAACGATTTCATATTGTTCCATTGCTTTGCGGGAGTATCTTACAGGATTCTTGGTCCGGGTTAAACAAAGAAATAGATTTTTTTTCTAGTATTATGTTATACATGGAAGTTTGAAAATAAGAGGAAAACAGGTGGAAATTTTTTTACCATGCAAAACTATGTTGAATTTTGTTTTTTGCATGCAAGGAGAATACTTTGCTTTTTCTTGTAATACATCGATACTAACCAGCTTCACTTTTACACTGTTATTTAGATATGGGTTAGGAAACATCACCTCTTATAAACTTTAAAAACAGGTTGTGTCAATGTGGTCACATTTGAATAGCAAATAAAGGTTTTTTTTTTCCCCTGAATTAATTAAAAATGCTAAAAAAAAAAAAATTCTGTCTTACAGTAAATAAAGCATTAGCATTGTTGTCATACTTATTTAATCCCACTGCCACCTAATAAAATAAAGAGCTCTTTGAAATTATTAGTATTTTATATGTCCCTTTTATTACAACTGATCAAGCTGAATTCACTGCAGTTAACACAGATTGCATTTTACATCCAAGCAAAGCAAAGGCAAAAAAAAAGCTAGACTGTATAATCAATTTGTTTTGTTATACAACTATTGTTCGGTTGTGTACATATTGTTTGAAGTTGGTTTCTTTGTTTGCAGGGACAGATGTTGTGATTGTTAAGAATGGCAGAAGGATCTGTGGCACCGGAGCATGCCTCGCCAATGCTCCTCTTCATCAGAACAAGAGTTATTTTGAGTTTAAAGTTCAGTCTACAGGTAGGTAATTCATTGAGTAGCACAAGTAGCTTGAATGTGGAAACTAGCACATGCATAAGAACGGTAAACTTCTCAGGTTTTATTCTGCGGTTAAGGGACAAGCCAATGTTTTGGTATTTTTGCCCCTAAAAATAATGGACTGGATTCACACTTAGTGCGGTCCTTTAAAAAATTACCTACAATGCATGTGCAGTAGGTCATTTACCCAAGCTTCGTACAACTTAGGTACGTAGATTGACTACGTGCCGTCTTTAAAGACCGCACGTAGTAGGTTGGGTAGAAGGAGGCGTACAATGGCTGCCTTAATGAGCATTTAGAAGAAGTGGGGGGAGGGGAACCATTCTCTGTGCGTATTTTCCTTCTTAACAAGGAAAATACAGACAGTTACTTGAGGAAGCCCTATGCTATCCTATACTCTTGAGTGCCATAAGGATTCTAAAAACGGAAGCGGGTTGTGAGGCAGGTAGGGTAGAGCAGGGTACACACTGAAAAAATAACAATCTTTAAATAATAAAAAGCTCATGATTAGATTATCTGGCAATCCTGCAGCTGTACACACACATATGATATCACAGATCGTAACATCGTTGATCTGTGATTTTTAGGAGCTGCTAAAAATCAAAATGTAAAGATGCAGGGCAGAATCTGATGATTCACTGCATCGTTTTACAGTACACACTCAAAAGATTTTAGAGCTATCTAACAATTATCCTGTGATTTAAAGGATAATTGTCAGATATCTCTCCAGTGTGTACCCAGCTTAAGTTAGGTACAGATATGGCCGCAACCTTTGGTTTTTACTACATTCATTTTGTGGTTAACAACATACCGGTATATAAAAAAAACTATTTACAATGTCTCTCTCTCTTTCTCCCTCTCCCCTCTTTTACAGGTGTATGGGGCATTGGTGTTGCAACTCAGAAAGCCAACTTAAATCAGGTTCCGTTGGGTCGCGATGTACACAGCCTTGTAATGAGAAATGATGGGGCCATTTATCACAACAATGAGGAGAAGAGCAGACTGCCAGCAAACAGTCTACCTCAGGAAGGAGATGTTGTGGTGAGTAGGCTCCATTGCCATTCTATTTGAGATCTTCAGTGTTACCTTATAAAGTTTGATAATAATTATAAATGCATCATATGATCTTGGAAACCATCTGATTGATATATAAATACATACATACATACAAATCAATTTATAAGTTAATCTAGAGCAGGTGTTAGCAGGGTATGGGGAAATCTCACAAACACAAAAAAGACACCCCAGCACTCTTGCAATTAACCATAACATTCTATCTTAAAATAAGTCAGAGAGATTTGTTACACACAACTGCAGATATATGATAAGCCACCAGCCACTTACAAGGCTTTTCTGTTTTGGTCCGAACTCTAAAACTGTCAAGAGTCCCACCGCAGAGCTCTCAATTTAAAAATACATGATATATGACCCGAAGTTGGGACTCTGACAGTATTAGGCCCAAAAAAAACAGAGAAGCCTTGTAAGTAAGTCACTGGTGGCTTATCATATATTTGCAAATGTATGTAACAAATCTTTGACTTATTTTAAAGATGGAACGTGGTGACTTTTGTATGTGTAATAAA
>WWET01000250.1:300914-313457 GCA_011038615.1 Limnodynastes dumerilii | reverse complement strand
TAATTATTATTATTAATTATAATTTTATATATATATATATATTAATCTTATTTGTTTTCTCTTTTATTGGAGTGTATTACAAGTTTTTCTGTTTTACCGTTACAGTAGAAATCTGAATTGAAAGTGACAATTGTTCTTTATTTCCTTAGGGAATCACTTATGACCATGTAGAGTTAAATGTTTATCTAAATGGGAAGAATATGCATTGTCCTGCGTCTGGCATAAGAGGAACTGTATATCCTGTTGTTTATGGTAAGTCATATTTTTACATACATACATACATATGCCCCCTCAATACATTGCTTAAAATCTTCTTACTTTCTTCCTCTCTGGAGCTTGAGCCCTCTCCATTCCCTGCTGCTGAAACTGAAAGAGAGTCTCTGTCCCTGCAGTTTCAGTGGCCAGGAAGGGGGGGGATTGTAAAAAGAAGCTCCTAGCAGCTCAGTGCCTGAGGTCATCAGTATCCTGCTGCTAGGAGCTTCTCTTCTACTTTCACTGCTATGATGGCTCCTCAAGTGTTACTGTGGGGTCCAAGTCAAAATATTTGGTTGCAATGGTACATCGAGTCCTGAAATAAGATCCATCCATTGAAACATAATTGTTCAGCATGATCCCTCAGTGTATGACCAACTTTACTGTAGAGAATAGTTGCCTAGATCACAAGATGCCAGTAGTGTATAACCATTGGGGTAGATCCAGAACTACGTTTGCCGTACGTTTACTATACACTCCCCTAGGCACACCCCTTGAATGTACGTTTTTTGTCAAGATACGTTTTTCAAACCCTACCTTAACTTTTGCCAACGTAACCGCAGTGATCTGCACACGTACGTATGGTCAACACGTATTTACGCAGCTAAGCACGCCCATACTGTACACTTTAAATACAAACCCCCGCCTACTTAACGTATTTCAGACGTATTTTGGACTCGCGTAAAATTGGCACGCCCACACGTAAGTATTTACGTGACACATACGTGAATGGCCCATACGTTCACAATCACGCTACATTACTGAGCGTATTTTCTATGGTGCGCATGCGCAGTACTTACCAAAAGGCGATTTTACGTCTCCGTCACGCGTAAATTCGCTCACAAGCGTTGTTCTGGATCTGGCCCATTGTGTGTAGTGACCGTAGCATGAACTATAGGTGGACATTAGCAGCAAATGCTAATAAAAGTAGAAGCAGAATCTGAAGTTTAAGACTCAATATAAAAAGGAAAAGTTTAGCAAAGTTAATTGCGATAAATGTTTCCAGACCTGGTCCTACAGACGTTACATAGTACATTATGTATGTGCAATGTATGTAACTGGATTGGAACAGGAAATCCATGTAGGAATTGGTCCCTGGTGGTCAGCAGATTGTATGTATATTTAAATAACCTCTTCTGCAAGTAACCACATGTGGGCTGGATTGACTGTGTTTAGGACAAAAACAAATATTAACATTGGTAGATTGTGATGTTTTACAAGTGCACCTTAAACAGAATAAAGAACAATGATGAGACCAGTGCAGATACCCAATGCGGGTGGGCTTGTGTACAGCCAGATAAAGAGAAGAAAAAATGCTTAGTCAACAATCTACAATCAAAACATTTACTGAAGAGTATTTCAATGCAATACAGAGGTCTATATGACCTCCATACAATGCTGGTATCATCCTAGTGACTACCACCCAATATGGTGAGCATCAAAGGCTGCAGGTATACGAGTCACCCACCACCACCTGCTGATAAGGGGACCTCTGTTGATAGGGCATATATAGACAATATATATTAGCAGCAGTGCCCCAAGCTTCCATTAATTTCTGGTTTCTCATTCCAGTGGATGACAGTGCGATCCTGGATTGTCAGTTCAGCGAGTTCTACCACACGCCCCCTGCTGGTTTCGAGAAGATCTTGTTTGAGCAGCAGATTTTCTAAAGACTGGATATCTACAACTGTCCCAAAGCATTCATTTCTGGAAGCGGCACAATGCATAATGACAATGTGCTGTGTTTGTGTTTGTCTCGCCGGGTTTAGGCCTTCAGATCTTGTGTGTGTGTGTGTGTGAGTAGTTTATAAGGTGGCGCCCATCTACAGGGCCACTACCTAAAAGTTATTGAAATCTGACCTGATATTTTTGTGATGTGTAAAGTAGTTTTTGTAAATATAACCTTCTAGCCAGTAGCTCATCGAATCTCTTTGCATTCGTTCAGTATTATCTGGAATGGTATTTCTCACACACCACATGTGCACTCAAAGCTGGGGGGATTTCAGTGATATTTAAACGCAGTTAGTTCTATATATAAGCAGCTTTAGTTTACCTGGAGGTAGATGAGGGAATTGTCCTCCGTGTCTGTGTTTCCTGGTTTCTGAAACGTTTTCCCTGAGTGCCTTAAGCTTATGTCACACAAATTGCCTGACTGCATGCTATAGTGTCCACATGTTGGTTATCGTGTAGCTCCATAACAATAGGCCTGCATGCTTTCTTATGTACTGTCCTCTGAGATGTTCCTGTGTACAAGTGGCCAGTAATAGTCTGTCATGTTCACATGTGATATTTGGGACTAGTTTGTCACATGAGGCACACTGGGATTTACCAGCTCTGATGATTGTGTTTAAAGAGTCTATTAAAATGTAACACTAATGTTTGACATCTGTTTTAGGTGAGTTTCATATTGGCAGATCAGAAATTGGGGCATTTAGACTTCCAAGATCCCGGCTTACACTGTATGTGAGGACCCTCCCTTTGATACACAGAGGGGATTCCCACCTTAAGATTTTGCATAGGGCAGCGTGCTTAGGACACATCTGTACTGTACAAATGAAATCTTTGCCTGTCCCCTAGTGCTCGCGCCCACACGTTCATTTGAAACTCATCGTTGGCAAAAAAAAAAAAATTGTGGACCTCACTGGTTAATAGAGAACACAGCTGTGCTGTTAGGATGGTGAACTGTGATTTATGGCACACAGTAAGGCCAGACTCTTCAAATAAGACTGGCTATAAAAACACATGCACAGGACGTTTTTGAGCTGGTAATGTCCTGTCCTGTCATAACCTTGATCATTAGTTTGGGAATATGTTGCTTTTTTGGTTCAATTATGTGCTTTGTTAGAGTTGCAAATGCAAGTAACTGGAATGCTTCTTCTGGGCTGAAAGGAGAGCGGGAGCTGAACACACTGACGTTAACTCTTTCACAAGTGCAAGTATTCCTTAGTACTGTAACCTGGAAGCAATCTGTGACATCTGAAACGGCTAGTAATGCCTAAAATTACCATGTGATATAAATAGGGACATGAAATACTATTTACCTATGCCACACTGGGAATCCATGGAAATGAATGTACAGTGGTTTATTTTTATTTTTTTTCTACTGGATAAAAGAAATAGTCAAGACATCTTTAGCCTTTATTAATCCTACATTGATAACGGTTTACAGTCAATAAATGTGAATAAATATATTTGGAATATTCTGTCAGAAAAAAAAAAATTGTCTAGAGCTGTGCTAAAAATAGCAGTTATATTGATGTTTGGAAATAAAGTGGGCATACAGCGAATTGGCTTTGATTGCAAGTTAGCCCTTTCTCTCACATATTAGTGTAATTTACTAGCTGCACACTGGAACATTGCAGACGGGTATCAGTCACATTAATGGTAATACACTCTATATTTCAATCTAATGCAATTGGGTACAATTGTGTAATATTAATTTGTAATATTAGAACAGTGTGGACTTAATATTATAACTGTATAACAGCCTCTTAATTTTTTCTGTTCATTATACCCTATAATACACAGCCATGGCTTATCACAAAGGAACATGACAGAAACATCAGGGTAACAACTAAACATAAATTCATTCCTTGAGATATTTCCTAGTTGTAAGAGGGTATCAGAGATTGCTACTAATATTAAAACACAATTTTAAATTTACTTTGCACAATAGAATTACTATATAAAATAAATTCTATGAATAGACCTTTTAAATGTGCACTACTAAGGTGTGAAGTGTGTGCTGGCATAAATTATTGTTAAATACTGTCATTTGTAAATAAAGCATAAATTAATTAATGGGTTAGTTATAAAACGATATGTCTGGGTTTATAGACTGGGACTAAAAGACTTAAGAATTTAAATAGACTCACTGTAAAATGTATTTTTTTTTTTTAATATGAATTTTAGTTTGCACAATTTGTTGTGAATTAAATGCACTGTGAAATATAGAACTCTATGTATTTATCGCAGTAGTTTTGATAGGGTATTAAATCGTACCAAAGAACTAAGTGATATGGGTTTACAAAGTTTCTCATTCTGATGCCCAGTTTATTAATATTAATGATAAAGAGTGTAGAGTTCAAAATTATTATTAAAGAAGGTGAATGTTTGGAAGATATTTGGCCTTGAATTTTATTTTTTATTTTACTTGAAATGTAAAAATAAAAATGAAAGTTAGTGTAACTTATTAACCAGAAAATCCCAAGTTTGTATATATATTTTTTCTCCCATTATTTACAAATCTGTCATTGTTACCCATTCACTTGAGGTTAGAGTAAGACTGTGCCCTCTACATATGCCTATGTCTTTATGACCCAGGAACACTGTCGCCAGACTTCTTGTATAGTATTATGCTCCCTTTTGCCACAAATCTATTTTTCATTCTTCAATGTGATCTAATGATTGAATCTGTATTTCTAACGTTGTTTAAATAAACTTTCAACAAAATATTCAGTGGCCAATTTTTTTGTGCAAATACATTTTGCGCTTGTTACAATGAGCTGGATCCAGACTTAAATGCTTGAAATCAGTTACTCCTGGGCTAAACCATGTTGATTGCAGGGGGAGTCATATTTCATCAGTTGCAAACAGTATTAGAGTTGAGAGGTGATGTTTCCTATCCCAAGTCTAAATAACAGTGTGATAGTAAAGCTGGTCAGTGTCTGTGTGCAGTACGCAATTCAAAGATATATTCCTGCATGCAAAGAATACATTTAACTTGACTACCCCTTGAAAGCAACATGGTTTAGCCCAGGAGTAACTAATTTCAAGCACTTACTTAAACCTGGATCCAGCTCAATATGCTGAAACTGCTTCAACTGCATAGGCATAGCTGATACCTAGCAAAGCATGCTGGAACTCGTAGTTTCCCCACCTGGAGATCCACAGGTTGGCTAGGAAATAGATCTTTTAAATGATGTTCATTACCCTATTTATAGAAAAGACATCAGTGAATGAAAATAGTCTTAATCTTTGTGTGCTACAGAACCAAGTAAAGTTATGGATTTTGAATCCAATCCACCAGAGGGCACTAAAATGGTTTGCAAGAATTGTAGCATAACTAAAAAAAAATGCTTGTTACACAGTTCATAGTGTATTACTACAGTTAAATTGCCATCATTTGACTATAAATAAACGGCAGTTTTTTGTGAGTCAGTTGTGAACTGGCTGGAAGTCAATTGCTTCTTTCCTCGCAGAGGATAAGCAGTCGATCTACCAAGGAAAGATGGAGCTGTGAGTATTAATGTAACCCTAACACTCTCCTTACATTATCCTAACCCTCCCTTCACCCCAGCCTTACCCTAAGACTCTCTTCTCAGCAGCCTGACCCCAAGTCTCCCTTTCCTGCAGCCTAATCCTAAAACTCCCCATAGACTCCCTTGTAAGACTCCTCTCTCCGGTGTGTCTGAATGAATGCATGGGTAAGTATTCAGGCACACTTACCCATTCATTCATCAAATATTCTAGTTCGTGCTATTTTCGAAATAGAGACAGACTAAAATTAGCTATCGGCTGTCTCTATTTCGGAAACATTTTTCTCAGCAGTGACTGCATCCCGAATGGCACCACTAATTCTGCAGCGCTGTATAGAAAGGAATTTTCCCACACACAAAAAAAAAAATTAAAAATGAGGTCTGAGGCTCCTGAATTCAGCATTATGAGGCATATTTGCTAACCACTTGAGCCACCATACTCACCTGTTATGGAGATATATGGACCAGGACCCACCACCAAAGAATTGCAGACCCTCCATCATGACCCATTCCATTAGGTACACAGTGCTCCACTCCTGAGCTCCCAACAATCAGTTACTATGGTAACCACCTGTGTTGAAGAGAACATTATTATTATAATTTTTTTTTTTTTTCAAAACATCAGTTAAATTATTAGCACCAGGTAAGTGACAGTTGGAAGCTCAGGAGCGGAATATTGGGTACCTAATGGAAAGGTTTATGTTGGAGGGTCTGCAACTGTATAGGGAACAGATAATGTATAATATATAGTACATCTTATTCTAACAACAGTACTATTTCTGGCTAATCAGAAACGAAACCTTCCTCTGCACTCCTAATTTCACTACAAAAGTGGACTAATAAGTGCTACTAAGCCGTGCTATTTCGGTCATGAAGTGTTTTACATAATTAACTGGACAAATATTATAATAACGTGCATAAGATGTGTTTTGAGACATGTATGTTCAGAATATACTGGCTTTAATCTACCAGAAAATATTAAGTCTTCAAATGTTTATTCATTATGGGAAGGGTTCAGACATATGATTTTTTTTTTTATGCAGTAGAATCCCCAAACACTATGGGCCATATTTACTAAGCGACGGGTTTGGAAAAGTGGAGATGTTGCCCATAGCAACCAATCTGATTCTAGATCTCATTTAACTATTACATACCACATGAACTGACTTCTCAGCAATTCTGTATTCATACAGTGCATGATATTCATATTATTCATAAGAAATAATATATTCATGTGTATATCCAGAGTGATATTACCAGATAAATCCCCCAGATTTAAGTTCCCTTAAATATATAAATCATATATAGACAAAGGGTAATGGTATGTGATAAATACTTTTGATGCATTTAAATAAAGTTGTGATATATTAGTCCTTTTAAAGAAAATGATGTGGTACCATAACCACTAACTTGATGGTTGTAAGATGGTATAGTAGTTATAAGTGGGTATATAGTTGCCTTATGAGTTAAAATCTTGTAATACAAAAACAGGAAGAACACACCGCACTAAGGAGGAGTAAGAATTCTCACATATATGTAAATTGCTAAGAATGTGGGTGCTACAAAGTGGCAATATTAGATATCAACATGTCAAAGGGAAATGAGATTCAAAAGAAAAACCCCATACAAAGGAAGAAAAGGGCCACCGTTAAACTGTGCACACCTACTCCTAATTAAAAAAATAACTTATTAGAATGATTAAAAATCACTAATAAGTAGCTAGCGAAAATACAAAACAAAATTAATCAATATAAAGTGGTAAAATTCCACATATTCACAACATCAATTCGAGTAAACAAAGTTCATATGAAACAAATTGCTTTATCAAAAACAATCACCATGGCAAGACATAATCTAGAGGTTGAATGACTGTTCGTTGATCCTAAGAATCCCTATAATGGAAAATAAAAAAGCAAAATAATAAAGCTGACTCACGGCGGTGCTTCACTCCAAAGGGAGCCCTGTAGTCCCTAAGTGAAAGTGGAAAGAAAAGGGGGGAACAATCTTACCATTGGTGTTGAGGATAAAAAAAGGCTTGTGAGGGGAGAAACTGCACGCACCTGGGCACCTAACGCGTTTCGTGGCTTTATTATTTTGCTTTTTTATTTACAATTATTATAACAAAATGTGAAAAAAGTGAAGCACAGTGAATACTTTCCCGATGCACTGTATTTTTGTGTACTCAGCCAAAGTTTACACTGGCACATTTGTAATAATATTTTTATTACAGCAAAATAAAAAGATACAATTTTGATACTCTATTATGTACGTTCATTTGTGTTGTATTTCTTTGTGTGGTCCATAGCCAGCTCTTTTATATATTTTATATACACCCTCTGGAATTTGAGGATTATTTACATTTTTTCCTTCCATTCTCACAGTTTGACAAGAGAGAAGCTATTTGTTAAATGCTTACCAGCTCATATACTTGGCAAGAGCAGGGCCGACCCAAGCTATAGGCGGTATAGGCGAGTCGCCTATAGCGGCATCTTGTCAGAGGGGGCACCCCAGGGCAGAAAAGGAAACGCAACACGTGTAGCAGCTCCTCCTTCTTGTAAAGTGCAGATCTTCAGTCAGATAATTACACATTGCTCATTGCCACCATTTTACCTCCACTGTGACCCTCTAATAGCAGAGATTATTTTCTGCTGGGGCACCAACCAAATCTTGCCTAGGGCACCAAATTGGCTAGGGCCGGCCCTGGGCAAGAGTTTCTACTTCCCAATCTGTACTGGTCTATACTCACGAGAGTAAACTATTGGATTCACAGGACAAAGTGTGAGAAAACTAGTTTATACACTTTTCTTTTAGCGATTGAGTTTATTCATATAATAATCTGGTAAAACTAACAGATTGACCAGTTCTACAGTTTTGGGTGGAGTTAGTTAAATAAAGCCATAACAATGTATGTTGCTTTATTTCTATAATTTTATATAGAGTCACCAATAGCATGAAGTGCTGTACATTCCAGAACTACGTACGTCTTCCATAGATGGACGTAGTTCAATAAACAGTAGCTAACTGCGCATGTGTAGTAGCTATTGTACGTAATCTGCGTATCGTTTCGATACATAGATTGCGTATATGCGGTCTAGAAGACCGCTTATACACAATCTGGTGCAAGCCTGGTGCAAGGTATCAGAAAAGGGGGGGTGGGCAGCACAAGATCCCTCCAATTTACTGATAAAACTATGCTTTTTTTTGATTGCTGAAACCATAGAGGGAGTGCCCCATGATTCCAGGCAGCCTAAGCCAGTTGGCACCAGGACTGGTAAACTAAGGGGTTCAGACCACCATAAACCTGTGTGGGTCCCCTCTCCTGGGCACTACCAGTCCTAGTGCCCAAAACTCTAGTGCTCTTCCCACTACTCGTGGGCTGTGGGTAGCAGGGTAATAGGTGGAAAAAGGTTGAATTATATCTGATAATTGTGCTTCCCCGACTCTTGAATACTAGTGTGAATAATGTCTGCGGGGCGGGGGTCAACCCAGGAAAAAAGAAAGAAGCACCGGATACATAAATAGACTCCTCCCCCTGTGTTACTTGTCTTTCCACTTCATCCAGCTAAAAAATATACATAAGAACATACAAATAATATACAAAAAACCTGGGAGGGAAGCTAGGTATGCTGCCATCAAGAGCCAGGCAAACACAATTATCAGATATAATTCAACCTTTTCCTCCTCCCTTGATGGCAGCATACTAGTGTATGTGATACCCAAGCTAACAAAAGGGGAGGGAAACATAACATAAGTTAAAGAAGATAAAACAGATATCACTTTCCTTTTTCCCCCTTTTTTATTTTTATTTTTTTATACAACAGCACTGAGGACCTTTCTGCCAAATTTGACATTGGCCGAAGCAAAAGCATTAATCTTGTAATGCTTCACAAAGGTATGCACAGAGGGCCGTATAGCAGCTTTGCATAGATCTTGAATTGAAGCTGATTCCTTTTCCGCCCATGAGGTAGCCAGTTGAGTGCGCCTTTAGTCCTGTAGGAACTGGTAAATCCTTACGGATATAGGCCTGCTGAATTAGGATTTTATCCACCTGGCAATTGTGGATTTTGCTGCTGATCCTCCCTTATTTTTGCCTTCAGGGATTTTTTCTTTATTTTAGACAAACACACACCGTGGGATACTCACAATAGATCATCTCTGACCTATTTGTACTTGATTACGTCAGTTACACATTGCTACCTAATAACCATATTGATTCTACTTCACTCTATAGCATAGTAGGTTATAGTGCAAGATTTTGAACTATATTGCATTGCATTTACTCTGACTCATATACTCTGATATCATTTTGGGTACAGCGCAGGATATTGTGTTTGCACATCCCCTTTCTTTGTAATTGTATATCTGTAATTCGGTAGAATTATCCAGTGCAAATACTGCCAGGTGCAGTATACCTAGGCGGTGGAGTATACCCCTGACGACCTTTTAGGCCTCCTCTTTTTATTCTTATTGCTGCTTGAACAAATTGTTTAATATATTTGTTGTTGGCTACAGTAGATCTTGATCTAGGACTGCACTCAATGCTGATAATATGGACTTTAAGCGTACTCAAGGCCAGTCCCTTGTCTAGACCTGCTTGAAGAAAATCCAAGATATTCTTAATTGACGGAGAAGACTGGTTACAGCAATTTTCCAAGAACCAAGATTTAAAGACGGCCCAATTCCTGTGGTATATCTTTGAAGTTGTGGGCATTCTAGCCTTGAGCAAGGTATTAATTACTCTAGGCGAGAAACCCTATTTAGTGAGGCTGGTGACCTCAGCTTCAAGGCCATTAACTTCAGCTTTTGCGGGCATGGGTGGTACACTTTGCCCTGTCTGAGAAGTCCTGGAATGGGGTCAGATTCCATGGTCTCTTGATGATTTAGTTGAGTTGGGGGAAAACATGGCCTTCTCGTCCAAAACAGCAGAATCACTATAAAGTCTCCCTGTGATCTTAATATCTTGTCTATTACTCTCTGAATCAGAGGTATTGGCGGAATAATATATCCTAGTAGACTGTCCTAATGTCTGGTCAGACCATTTATCCCATATGATTCTGGCTCCCGGAATCTGGAGTAATACTTCCTCACCTTTCTGTTCCTGGCTGTAGCTATGAGGTCTATTTCCGGGATGCCCCATCTTTCTGACCAAATGTTGATTGGTCTAACTCCCATTCTCCGGCCGTACGGGATTTTTGCTTAGGGAGTCTGCCACTACATTGATAGTACCTGGAATATAAACTACTGATATGTCTCGGAGTTGATCTTCCGCCCAGGATAGTAGAACACCTGCCTGATGTATCAGGGTCTTGCTCCTGGTGCCCCCTTGATGATTTATGATGCTACAGTCACTGACTGTTGCTTTAAAAGAGGTTGGAATTAGTAACATGCCTCTATGACAGCTCTTAACTCTCTTACATTTGAATGAGTTTGGCTCATCTGAGGTTCCCAAGTTCCTTGAGCAATCTGAGTCCCACATGTTGCTCCCCAACCTTGCATGCTGGCACTTGTCATAACTAGAGGTTACTGTGTCCTGAATGACATTCCTCTTCATAGGTTTTTCTTGGATTTCCACCATGCCAGATCCTTTCTGACCTGCGCTGGTAAAGAAATTAAGTGCTGGTTGTTTTCTGGATTTCTGTCCCATTGTTGCAAGAAGCATTCTCGCAATGTCCCCATGTGGCCTCTTGCCCATGGAACGGCATTGATCGTGGCTAACATGAGACCCAGAACCCTCATGCACAGCTCCACCAATAACCATGGTTGTCTTCTCAGTTGTAATATTTGTTCCATTACAACTTGCATCCTCTCTGAGGGGTAGACCTTCTCCTCCTCGGTATCTATGATCACTCCTAGGTATTAAAATCTGGTGGATGATTGAAGATGTAACTTTTCCCATCTTATAGCACCTGAACTACTCTGGAGGTATGAAATTGCGCCTGAATCATTGACCTTCTGGTTATTAACAGGTCGTCCAAGTACCCCCAGAATGCCTTCTGCCCTGAGACTTACTATGACAGGGATCAGAATTTTTGTGAAGGTCCTCGGGGATGTAGACAGTCCAAATGGCAGCACTGTGAACTGAAAATGATGATGAAATATGTGGAATCTTAAAAATATCTGATGTGGACTTCCGGCCGCGTGGCACACCAGTGTGTTTAACACAGCTCCCGGCAGACACCTCCGTAACCGCCGGTAATTCAGCGGGCGGTATATCACCGATACGTGAGGGGAATCTTGGAGAAGCGGAGCTGACCCCAGAGTACCCTGCTGCCTTGAATACCCCGTTGGGATTAAGCTTTCGGCGCCGGAGTCCGTCTCTGCATATAGGAGAACAGTCCTTACCGGAGGGAGACGTCGGCAGAGCTGCCTGGGCCAGCGTAGGATTGGACCTGCTTCCCTACAGGACCAGTGAAGGAGAGGTGAGGGTGTCTTCCTGGGAGCGGTGGCTGGACATTGTTGGAGGCAGGAGCCTGGGCGGGAGTGACGCTCCCATCTTGAGGAGTGCACCGGAGCCCATATGTGCTGCGTATAGCCCCTGGATATCGCCTTGAGCCCAGATCTCTGGCAGATTTAAGGTGGGCAGCTTGCCCTGCATAAGACAGTTTGCTCCAGGGCTGGCAAAGTCTGCTGAGCAGGGCAGGTGGGATATAGAAAGCAGGGCAGCCATTTTGTGAAGGACACCATGCAGCCTAGGCCTCTGGAGGAGATGGGGCTTAGAGGCTGATCCTGGGCAGAGTCTAATGGTGTTTCCCTGTGTGCAAGTCACTGGGCAACTGTACTTGATTACAGTCGTCCAGCAAAGCTGATCCTTGTAATTCTATCAGCACAATATGGTTACAGTTGTAATCATGCAGCGCTGCGTGTACAGTGTAAAAAACAAAAACGCCATACATTAACCCCTACATTGCAAAAATAAAGTATGCATGTAAAAAATATATTTCCCTAACTAACATTGTACCCTACATGAGTGCACTTACCTTCGGTGGTCATCTCTCCTAATGTAAGTGAAGTGTGTGCAATGTATCGTGTATAT
>WWET01000250.1:263197-291173 GCA_011038615.1 Limnodynastes dumerilii | reverse complement strand
CCTGATCCACTATGACCAGGTAGGTTTTATCCCGGGGAGGCAGGCCAGAGACAACACCCGTCGAGCTGTGTCCCTAATACACATAGCTAAAACTCGGGGTGCCCCCTCAGTGATCTTATCGCTCGACGCGGAGAAAGCGTTCAATAGAATCTCCTGGGATTTTTTGGATCAGGCCCTGCAAAGTTTTGGTCTTTATGGCCCTTATCTAGATGGCGTGCGGTCACTGTATTCCTGTCCTTCAGCGAAAGTAATGGTAAATGGCTCCCCCTCACCGCTGCTATATATTAGAAATGGCACCAGACAGGGCTGCCCCCTCTATCCCCTAATTTTTGCCTTGGCCATTGAACCCCTAGCAGCAGCTATTCGCCAGTCCCCAGACATTACCGGAATCCAACTTGGCCAGCAGAATTATAAACTCTCTCTTTTTGCGGACGATGTGTTGCTAACTCTAACCAACCCGCGTATCTCTCTCCCAAATCTTTTTGCCATCCTGCAACAGTATGGGCAACTGTCAGGATACAAAATTAACATGTCTAAGTCTGAAGCACTTATTTTAAATACCTCCCCCCTGGAGAGCCAAAACCTTACTTCTACTTTCCACTTCAAATGGCAAAAGACTAAAATGCGCTATTTAGGTATCTTTCTCACGAGCTCTTATTCCTCCTTGTATGAGGCCAACTACCCTGCCCTCCTAGGTCGGATTAATTCTGATCTTCACTCGTGGAGACACCTGGTGCTGTCGTGGCTGGGCAGGATCATAGCGGTAAAAATGACCCTCCTCCCTAAACTCCTCTATTTTTTTCAAACCCTCCCAGTTAAAGTCCCGAACGCCACACTTATATCTACTCAACGCTCCCTGGTCAGATTCGTATGGAACCACCGGCCTCCCCGAACCCGCCTAGCTCTTCTTAAAAAACCTACCACTCTGGGAGGTCGGGGCTTCCCTGACCTCAAATTGTACTACCAAGCTTCCCAGCTTAGCCATATTGTAGCATCTTATGCCCCTCCAGGTAAGCTAGCCTGGGTGGACATTGAATCCTCCTTCCTGGGTATATCATCACTATCGTCCGTTTGGGGTACACCTCGGGCCGCACGCCTTTCTGCCGTGTCTTCCATCCCTACAACGGAATTCTCAGCTGCGCTCTGGGACATCTGTAGACCTCGTGTAGCCTCCCCCCTCTGGCCTCCCCCCTATTGCCTCTTTGGGACAACCCTGCCTTCCCTCCAGGCCAATCAAACAGCTTCTCTCGCCCGTGGAGGCGCCTTGGGATTCGGTGTGTCCACGACCTCAAAGGAAGTGGAGAGTGGCTCTCCTCTGCCTCCTTGCTACAGAAGTTCCCTGCCCTGTCCCCTAACCCCTTCCACTTCTTTCAGATTCGACATTATCTACTTTCACTGCTGACGGCAGCTCGTCTTTCCTCTTCTTCCGTTTTTGAAAACCTCTGTTTGACGGCCCCTCTCCGTCGAGGGATGATTTCTACCCTCTACGCTATCCTGCTAGATTCTCATGTTGGCCCTCAAGACAAACACGAAAAAGACTGGGAGCGCGACTTAGGTCCCTGCCCGTACGATGAGGACCCCTGGGAAGATATCCGCCAAAACGTCGCCAAATCCTCCATCTGTACTAAAATCAAAGAAAATGCATATAAGATTTATTACCGGTGGTACCTTACCCCGTCTTGCGAAAATCTTTCCCTCCTCATCCCCAGTGCTGGCGTGAATGTGGGGACATAGGATCGCTCCTTCACGTGTGGTGGACCTGTCCAGCTCTGACTCCATTCTGGGATGAAGTTCATTCCCTGCTAATGACTCTCCTCCCCTGCTCACCCCCTAAAGACCCTTGGATCTACCTGCTCTGCTTCCCTATACCTGACGCGGATACCTCTTCCCGCAAACTAGCATCCCAAATCTTGGCTGCAGCCAAGTGCCTTATCGCCAAAGCCTGGAAGCAGAGGGCCCCTCCTCCCCTTCACTCTCTGATTTCATATATCTGGTTTATCGCAGGCATGGAGAGAATGACTGCTTATCTACGAGGCACAGAGGCAGCCTACTACAAGGTGTGGTCCCCTTGGTTCGATCTGCAATCTCCTTCCCATCCCCACTTGAGGTTAAACTTTCAACCTCCATGATAGCCGTCCTATTGACATTATCCCTTTCTTTTTGGCCTAGGCACCTAGTGAGTCCCCAATGTCCTACTCTCACCTTTACGTGACTCCCTGGTGATCTCCCCTCTCCCTTCTTCCCTCCTCCCCCCTACCCCTACTATACATACACTGTGTTGTTATCCTGTTGTAGCATTGTATAATTTTACTGTATGTTTTTGAAAAATGTCGTTGCAGCTCTTGTCTACTATGAACAAATGTTTATCTACTGTTTACCTGCTGCTTCAATAAAAGAAAGTTTAATAAAATCGATTGGTGCTTTTAGAAATAGGTGTACCAAAAAGTTATGGTTTGTGGCTGACCGCATATATGCAGATTACGTACAATAGCTACTATGCATGCGCAGTAGCTACTGTTTATTGAACTACGTCCGTCTATAGTGTAAACAAAGTAGATAGATAGATATGAGATAGATAGATATGAGATAGATAGATATGAGATAGATAGATAGATAGATAGATAGATAGATAGATACATACATACCCTGGCCCGCTTATCTATGCGGCAATTTACGTCCCACATGAGGCATATTGTGATGTTGTCCTGCTCATGTCTGCGGCACCTGAGGTGGTCTTGGTCCTTTCACACATATGGTCAGGCTCCACTCCTGGCAGTGATGTGTATTAGTGGCATGAAACGTACATTGTCAGGACATGGTTTGCCAGGCTCCGCTCCTGACAGGGATGCGAATTAACGGTTCCTGACAGTGATGTGCATATACGGCATGAGACGAGGTCTCTCTGGTTTTGGACACTTGCCTTGGCACCACACGTTTGGCTGCCCTGCACCACATATTTGACCCTTGTTGCCGCAACATCCCCTGCATACTATTCCATTCTGGCATGTCCACACGTCCGGAGCTACTTGCTTATTAAACGCAATACCCTAGTTCAGTGATGGCTAACCTGTGACACTCCAGGTGTTGTAAAACTACAATTCCCATCATGCTTTGTCAGGTATCTGCTATGCTTTTGCAGTTAAGGCATGCTGGGACTCGTAGTTTCACAACACCTGGAGTGTCACAGGTTAGCCATCACTGCCCTAGTTCCATCCCCCGGCTCCCTGCTTTACAGCTCGGGCTCCGATCCTGCAGCACACCGCTTAGTTACAGGGGCCAGATGCATTTCAGAACTTCCTGCTGCACAGTTCAGGCTCCGATCCTGCAGCAGGTGATTATTATGACATCAGACTTTTTCTATGTGTCTGTACTCTCCGCTTGCCGTGCTGGCAGGCAGACCACGATCCCTGTGTCAACACATTACTGTGCCTGGAAGCCAACGCCGCAGCACTCGGCGCACGGGCTCATCAACTTCACACTGACACGCTACACGGCTGTCCTCTGACATCTAGGAGACTCGTTCACACACCTCTTTCACTGGGTCCTACACCAAGGGATCTCACTTTGTTTAATCACTGCACCTAGGGGTTTTTGTGTTGTTGTCATATCACCATGGTTACCGGACCCAATCTTGGGGTACTTCCGGTTCACTGGCTGGGTTCACTCCGGGACATCAGCTGATGGGTTGCACGAGGGGGTGAGTCTATAAAAGTTTTTGTGTTTGCACTGTACATGTATTATGCTGTCCCTGACGAAAGTTTTGTAATAAACTGAAACGTTGGACCAGATCTAGGCTGACGATTGATGATTTCAGGTTTGCAAGTCTTTGAGTGCCACTCCTGTATATTATGTTAGATAGATAGATAGATATACTCAGATTTGACAAATAAGAAGTGAACTGACTTCTTATTTGTGCCACTCATTTGGACTATGTTGCCTTACGCCGAACACACGAGGAGAGCATCCGGTGCCTCACTGTCAGCCTCAGCCACACCCCCCCGGTCCTAGGGTGTAAACTGGTGAAGTGTAGTCTGTGCGGCATCTACTCAGCGTAACAGCAGCTCACTCCCCCTGCTTAGAGCGTATTTACACTACCTTACGCCGGCTGAAAGCTACCCTAAATTCAGCCGCCGTAAGGGAGTGTAACTACGCTGGGACAGTGGCGTTACTACGATAACGCCGCCCTCCCAGCCTCATTACCCTCCCCCCACCTCCCTACACTAACCTGAATGTAGTAAGGCTGGGGGACGCCCCCTCTGGCGTTACTACGGACGCCCGATCCATGATCAGGCGTTACCGTAGCTACGCCTGGCAACATATGCCCAGCGTATGCGTAGATCAGCTTTTAAGCCGATCTTACGCTGCTGGCCGGCGTTGTAACGCCGGCCAGCATAGGCCTGGATCAGGCCCATATTATCTGCAACACAACAGAATGACAACATAACCAAAATGTCCAGCATTTCATAAAGTCCATATGTGTCCAAATTATTATGTCAAAAAACAGTGTAAGGGTAATAATTAATTTAATCCTTTCGGGTAAACTGTATCCAAAGTGAAGATCCATTTGCATTCCTTTCTCAATAATTACAAGGAACAAAAGAGGTCCGGCGCTCCAAACAGACATTATATAACACTATGTGTCAGCACACAAATAAAAAGGAGGTTTAGTTCACAATATAGCTATATTGGGTTAAGCTCACCTGTCCAGTGTCAAGGCACCTCCTATAGGTGAGTCCCTATCCATTTGCTATATGTAGCAGCAGTTGCTACTGTTTAGTTTCATTTGGGAGTTTGACCCCTCCCCAACATGGCCGCTGCAGGCTGTTTCAAATGCAAGAGTGTCTTAATACAGACCTCCTGAGTACATATATAGCAAATGGATAGGGACTCACCTACAGGAGGTGCCTTGACGCTGGGCAGGTGAACTTTCTCAGTCATGTCAAGTCCCTGTCACCTTCTCGGGATAATGGTGGCACATGGCCCACAATCTTACATTTCAAGTCAGCTAAGGAATGGTGGAGGACAAAAAATATTTGGCCACTGGTTGATCAGCCACTCCAGAATTCAATGCACACCTGATGGCTGAGCGATGTAAATTAAATCTCTCCCTGAAGGTGCGTCTTGTTTTCCCCACATAAGTTAACCCACACGGGCATCTTATCAAATATACTATGAATTTAGTCCGGCAGGTAAGTACATGGTTAAACTTAAATTTCTTTCTGGAGCATGGACTTTTCCTGGTTCTAAGTGCCTACAGGTCATGCAGCTAGGACATCTGCAGCAACTCGGAGGTCAACAAAGTGGTTTCTTGAGTTTACAATGGACAATATCTGTCTTCATGACCAAATCCTTTATATTTGTGTCGCTTGGTTCATAAAGGTGTTGGCTCTAGTTTATTGGTTCACCCAAGGAAGTCTTCTGCTTAGATGATTGATCACTAGGCTTCAAAAGACGTTCCCTAGATATATACAACGCCTTCTGTCTTGCTTCCTGAAGTAATGTTGGGGAATAACCTTTCCTTGAATTTCCTTATCATGGAGTACAATTGAGCATCCCTTCTACTGGAGTCATTGTGGATTCTGTAGAGTTGTAGAAATTAAGAGGAGGAAAGTCCCTTCTTGAGAGCGGGAGGATGTTGGCTGGAGGCCAACAAGAGGGTATTGCGATCAGTCTCTTTCTCATATATTGCAGTTAATATCCTTCCCTCCTCTATGATAATAATCACATCAAGACAATTAATGGAGTGAGTATCACATTAAAATGTGAATTTAATTAATTCACTCAAAAGCCCGTATTCAGAGTACCGGACGTTTTTTACAGCGCATGCATAGTACTTTTTTTAACGTAATCTGCGTATCTTTTTAATAATCCGCATGGTGGTCTTAAACTCCTTCATTGTGCCGATCCAAAGGATCAGGAGATCGTCAATATATCGTGTGTAAAGCAATAACTAGCCCTCCCAGACTGAATTGGTCAAAACAGAGATCTTTTTCCACACGGTGCATAAAAGCAATTGCCAGATACGGAGCTACCAGAGACCGTGTTGCACAGCCTGAGGTTTGCAGAAAAAAATTCCCTTCCAACATGAAAAGGTTCTTAGAGTAAATTCCAGCACTTCAAGTAAGGTATCCATGGGTGGTCCTGTAAATAGCAGGTTATTGGTAATTAATTCCCAAATAGATGCCAGACCTTGGTGATTTGGAATACTTGTGTACAGTAACACTACGTCCACTGTATTTGAAATCCCTACAGAATGTTCAAAAGATGACTTGTGTCTGAAGAACGTGGGGAGAGCCTGTATATGTGGGTGTAGAAAGTGGTCCAAGAAGGCAGCAATCGGATGACACAGACGCCCTTGTTGAAATAATGAGTCTCTCCGGTAGACAAGTCGCACGTACATATCTTAGGTCATTTTCATCTGTCTGTATTTTGAAAGACAGCTATTTTAGAATTTTTTTTTAATAGGTAAGCATGTCGATCAGCATACTAACCTCTTTCTTATTGGAAGCTGCCGTCTGCAACCGCCAGCACCCGCCGCAGATCCCACCGGAGTGCAAAAGCAATCAATTTCCCAGCCCTTTTGAAATAAGGCCGCTCTCAGCAAACACCCACACACCATGTTGTAATTGGTCTTAACTGATTATGGAATAAAGTGAGTTTGGTAATAAAATAACTCATCTTATTCAAAGGGCATTGCTCTGTTCCTTCTGATGATTACATTGTAAATGGTCTGAATGAGCTACTTTTCATAGAATTTCTCCTCTATTTGATACATAAATGACAGTCATGCTGATTTTAAAGCCAGGGATACACCTATGCAAGAACATAAGATGAGATACCTCTTAAGCTAGGGACACACTGGCATTTTTATATAACATTCTGACAGTGTTACTGTAATTAGTCCCGATTCTGTACCTGATCTTTGTATTGTCAACACTGAAATGATTTCCTGCTGGATTGTTCAGTACTTAACAGCACACTGAAGAAAAAAGCAGAAATCAGGCATTGTTGACCTTGAAAAGTAAGAGTTCAAAAACTCAAATCCCACGATGTGATGCAATTTGAGACGATGCTGCAGCATCATGGGACAGACTGGTAACATATCAGAGCTATCTGACAATTATCATGTGATCTGCACAATAATAGTCAGAGTAGTCAAATTCACTGACTATTACAAGTCCTGATGAGAATGCTGATCCACTTGTACACACTATAACAATTTGCCAGATTTGAGATCACCGGGCCAGATTCACAACCCCGTAATTTTTCACATACGTGCCTAATTTTACGATTCTAGCTACTGCACATGCGTAGTAACTATTTTATGCAATCTACTTAGCATTTCGTTACGTAGATTACGTACATGCGGTCTTTAAAATACGCAGCGCATACTTTTTCCCATCATTGCGCCTAATTGAATCGGGCCCTTTATGGGATGTAAGAAAATAAAAACAATGTCAATTCTCGTGAATACGATTATGACCAATGTAGTAAATTGAATCTACCCCATATACTGCATGTTCTGTCAAATAGAGTTGAGATGTGAAATCCACCTCTCAAGTTGTATTCTGCTTTCACACTTTAAATTCCCCTCCCCTTGCAGCTCAGCATGGGATTGCACAACTCCACACTCACATATGATAAATGCTGTAAGTGCTGCTCTGGACCAGCCCCTTTACACATCGCGGGCACTCAGGAGTCTCACTGCACTAATATCACTGAGTGAGCGGAGCCCCGCCCTGCTCCTAGAACTCTGAGGGGTTACCCGGGTGGGCGTGTCCGGGAGCTCGCGCTGGAGAAGGGGGAAGAGCCGCTATCAGCCCCACTGGCCGAGACTCTGGATCGTTCTTTGGCGTCACGTGATGTGGAACGTCACAAAGGAATGTCGCCAGAACACCGCTTGTTTTGTTTTTTTCCTTCCTCTCACAAAACTTTATTGACTGTTTACAACACCTATTACTCAGCACATACACCGCTACACTTTCAACGTTGCCTTATTCCGTGGTCTAGGCGTGCGGGGCATTGACTCGCGGGTCTTTTCTGACCTCTAACCTCACAATCACGCAGCTAACGTAAAAGATTACCGGCCACCGGGCGATACGACACCCACCCGGCGACACCGCGCTCAGTAGTCACACGCTGACTGAGCCGCTTCCTCACTTTCCCTCTCCGTGACGTCAAAGCCCCGCCTCGGCTCCTCCTCCTCCAGGCGAGCGCGCGCAGGGCGGGGGAGTGCGGCTCGCGCGGTCGTTGTGGTGTCGCAGCCGGTAACGGGAGAAGAGACGGAAACAGCCGCCATGGCGGAGAGCGCCGGCCTGGAGAACCACCGAATCAAGAGCTTCAAGAACAAGGGCAGAGATGTAGAGGTGGGTGTACAGGGTCTCCTCAGCAACAGGGCCCCCACTGTGATATCGCTTCCAGGCTCCAACCTGGTGGCCCCCGGGAGAAGAGCGCGGTGCCGGGCGCGGAGCTGTTGGCTCTGATGGTGACCGCGGCTATATCTATGAGGCGAGACTGGGGTTACAGCCGTGTGTGTGGCTCAGGCTGGTGCCGGGACCTGGAGGGCAGGAGAGCCGTAACACCGGCACCCCGGAGGAGACTAGGGTGGTTTTTACCGGGCCCTGGATGGTGTCACGGTGTTACCGGTTACAGGAGGGGGCGAGGGTGGTGTTGGAGGGAGAGCCCAGTGCCGGTCACATGTGAGGGTGGGGGCTGCATGGATCAGGGCTGTGACGGTTAATAGAAGACATGTGCCGGTGTCACCGTGGTGCGGGGCCCAGTCACGGAGGATCCGCGGAATGCCGGCTCCTGCCCTTCTCCATGTCACTGTCATGGTGACTGTATGGCTGCTGCTGGTGTGTTCTGTGACTGATCCCCTGAAATATGCCAGTAATCTGCCCCTCTGATGGTGAAGAATGTGTCCTAGAGCAGTCATTGCTCTGCATTGCAGGCCCATCACACAGGATAAAGGTGGATTTCCGGAAGTGCCCATGAATCCATCTTCCCTTAGATGGCAGTACTATAGGGAATGCAGCCCCTCCACCTGATCCATGCTTTACGTGCTGTAGTCACAAGGGGCCCAGCTATAAAGGTTACACAGCTCAGACAGGAAGACTCCACTGGTGGTCAGACAGGGTGCTCCTCTGTGTGTAGCCTGATCTTACATCACATGGAGCTGGGTTACAATCTACCAGTTTAATACGGTTTATGTTGCTACTCACAGGTGGTTTCCTGTTTCTCTACTGTCTTCTATAATGTTGTCAACATTAACTTGTTTGGTTCCTGTCCCAAATATGTGTGACTTTCTTATATCTTGGGAGTTTTCTTTTATTATTGACATAAAACACGAGTTAAGGCTATCTTTGCTTTGGCACATGTGACATTTTACTTGTACTAGTTAGTGTGTGTTCAAAGACCCACGATTGAATCCAAATGTTTCTACTTCTGGTTGATGTAGGACTGTTCATGGCACTATATTGCGTGTTTGTGGGGGTTTTTGTTGTGGGCTTTTGTATATGCTATTTCCATTGCTTGTGGGTATGTAAACAGCAACTGAAGTGCGAAGCTCATGTAGAGACAGATTGAGTTGCAAACCGGTTTCATTGTTTTTACGTTACTTTGTTTCTATAGACTCTTAGCGAAATTTTTAATCAGTTGATGCAAACAGCCACACAGATGTTTATACTGCGGTTCATAGTTTTGATAATTAAGAACACCATAGTGAAATTAGTTTAATGTAGAAAAAATTTCTCTTGTGCCATTGATTTTCTTACCTTTCACATAAATCACAGAAATACTAGCTTGATGGGTTTTGGGTACAACACTTAGGGTTAAATATTCTAAACTACAGAAAAGGAAGAGTGGAGATGTTGCCCATGGCAACCAATTAGATTCTAGCCGGCATTCTCTAGTATCAAATAGGAAAGTGAAAGCTACAATCTGATTTCTGTAGAAAATATCTTCGCTTTTCCTTTTCTGCAGTTTAGTAAATCTAGACCTTAGTTTTATGTAGGGTCATGGTACGGTGTGCTACCACAATGGGTGGGAGATTTTTTTTGTGGTTTACTAGATTGCAAGTTTGATGATATTGATGAGTGTACAGATTGAGCAGGCAGGAGCAGATGTTTTTGAAATTTTAAAAGGTTCATGTAGTATGATAGATGGTTCTAATGGTTGATGTTTAGCCCTGCGACGGTTAGGATCCAATGTTTCCTCATCTTTGCTAGGATTTTATCCCAATGTTTTTTCAGCTGCACTCCCTGCTTTGGACTGGCTGTTGACTTTCTCTGTGTCTTGTATTCACAACAATTTAAGATACTGACAAAATGCACACTAACACACTACATTCTGGATATTGATGGAACCCATATACATAAATCTGGACAAAATAAAGATACAAAATTAAACAATTCTTGCCACTTCAGTTACTCCAGAGCTGTTTTCTAAGGTGGTGAAGTTAAAAGTTAAACAACGAATAGGATTAAGAGGAAGCTACTTTCAAAATGACTATTTCTGCTGAATGAGGATGAGAGAAGCAGTTTAAAAGTGTGGAATTCTGTGAACTGTCCCCTTCCGGTTTCCATTCATTCTTTTAATCGCTAATAATATCTATTCTAATAATTCTTCTAATCTGTGTGTTGTGAGGCCTGTATTTACTTTACCTCAATAGTATACTGAAAAATAAATAAAAATCAACCAGTTTCAATGAATGTTGTATAGATTTTTTTTTTTATTGTATAAGTTCAACTTCTTATTCTTTTGCTAAAAGTGCAACTCAAGCTTTGTGTTTTCCTGTCTTCATCAAGTTTAATAGATCCCTAAAACATATTTTACTTATAAGAATAATATAATAAGTTTAAAAGTGTATATATGTTTAAGTAGCCTCTATAAATTAAAAAATAAATGACTTCCAGAAACAGTGTTTAGGACTATACAGTGTTTTGTGGCCAATGTTAAAACCATCGGTACTACCAATGTTTTCTTTCAATGTCCCATCCCTAGTTCTAAGTTTTTGGGCATCATATATTTACTAAGCTGTGTGTAAGGAAACGAGATGTTGCCGATAGCAACCAATCAGATTCTAGCTCTCACTTTCCTATTACATACTAGAAAATGTCAGCTAGAATCTGATTGTTTGCTATGTGCAGCATCTCCACTTTTCCTTTTCTGCAGCTTAGTAAATATGACCCTAAGGCTTCATTTAATCCATCAAGTATTAAAGTCTGGAGACTAAATATCCATTCTGTTTCTTTATTATATAACCTCCTAAAGCAGTCCCCCATCAGATAGGACACTGAGCATTCAAGAGAAAATCCCTCTATAGCGGAGCCATGATTAGATATAGCTATTATTATTATAGATATCATACGTTATTATGCCTGAAATATTGTACCAGACCATTTGGTGTAATATCCTAATAATAGGAAAAGAGGCAACATCTCCACTTTTCCTTTCCCGCAGTTTAGTAAATCTGGTCCCAAGTGGTTACTTGGGTTTTCAATGTTCTCCCCAAAAAATGTTGTCATCCAGGTGGGGGTTAGTGTTGAGCTGTTGTGCAAATTGGAGGGGTGTGTACTCCTAGATCGTGTTGTTGGCTTTCTATAAAATTTTAGTTTTGTTTCACTGTGTGAGTGATCTTAGGAATGCACCACAAAACCCTTTGCCTACAGTTTTACTATACCATCTTCACCCTCCCCATATGCCACTCTGTGCCCATGTTCACTCTAGCCCATCTCCTATTGTTCTCTCCATCCCTCTTTCATTTTATTACGCTCTATTATTCTTGGTCTGGCACTCCCCTTTTTGCCATTCACAATTACTCTTCATTGACCTGTTTTCCTCTCTTACTGAAAGAAGGAAACTGTCTGAGATGCAGCCAGCAAAACCGATGTCTCTACATGTGTAAGCAGGTTGCTCACATGAAGAAACAGCTGTATCACCAGCTCTATCTCATGTCTGTGAGAGGAGAAAACAGCCAACGTATCAGTGGATCTGCATGGCTTTCGGTTATGCTGCCATATCTAGAGAGATTGATTGCCCAGTGTAGGAACCAGGCCAGCTTAAAGAGTGGAGCAGAGAGCACTAGAACAAGAAAATTAAGCCAGATTTTTTGAGCACAGTTTAGAGGACTTTGTGGGTATGATCACAATCTGTTCTTAACAGCTTCATGGTTTGCCCCAAACAATATAAAATTATACTGCAGAGCTATATAAAATTATACTGGAGAGTCTTCATATTCTCTGTGTACACCATTGTTCTTTCTGTAAACCTTTGTTACATATTTGTGCCTCCAAAGTGGTCTTACTTTGGCATAGGTTGACAAATTGTGGTTTGATACTTGGTATATATCTTATACCCCATTCACATCACCGCCCCGGCAATATCCCGGGTCTGTGAATCCGGAAAATAGCTGTGTCAGTAGATGATCCCTGGGTCGCAACCCTGTTTCACACTGCATGGCTGACCCGGGAAATTCCAGGACCCAAGTCCGCCCTGGCAGTAGTACACTGTGTAATCTGTTTACTGTTGCTCTGGCAACACTTGACAGGGCGTTAGTAAACAAATGACACCAATTAAGTAGTTTGTGCTAGCCTTCACACTGTACCCCTCCCCAGGTCGGACCTGGGAATAACTCTTCTTTTGTCCCGGGTCATTAGACCCGGGTAGAGGCACCTGGACCCTTTCACAATGCCCCGCCAATAACCCAGGTTTTTGGGGCGATGTAAAAGGGGTATTGTCAAGCTGTCATGTAGTGTAACTTCTTCCTCTACTTTTATATACTCATTCTGTCTTAATGTGCTTCACAATTGTGTGGGTTTTTGCTAATGTATAAATTACTACAGCATGGTGGTACCTATACTATCAACTATTAATTAGGGTGACCAATAAAATAAATGTGTAAGGTTAAAATGAATTTTGGGGGGAAAAGGGGGGGATAAATACCAAGTTTACTGATGTCACCCTCCTCTGCTACATGATTCTGCTAATGGGCTCTTAACTATGAAGTCTGTAAAAATGCTAATTTTCATGTAAGTATTGTAATTCTCTAGATGTGTAGAGGTGTTTTTCCTTCAGCCTCGTGAGACTGAGTTGTCCCTGATAGACACCCATGTCCAAAAAGTGACCTATTTCTATTGCTGTTCTTGACCATCTCTTTGCACTATAATACATTGTCCCTGAATTTACCAGTTATGGAAACAGGAAGTGCTGCTTGTACATTTAGATGCTTCACTGATTACTAGAAAGGACATGAGGTTTAATGCTTATACCAGTTGTGTTCTTCTATTGGTTGTACTTATTATTTGGTTGTTTCTTATTTCTCCTTCCTCAATTTTCTTAGAAATATTGATGAGCCCTGCTGTATATATAATTCAAGTCCTATTGCCTAGTGTGAGTGAGCTATCTGTCTTTTAAGCCATACTGTTATCTTTTGATGGCAATATTTTGTCCAACCTAAAATGATTGACTACAACAGTGATAAAACATAAACGTTTTCGGAAAAGCTGCATTGGTTGTCTGCTTTCTTTGTTTTTTACTTTATTTTTAAAGAACAAACATTAACATTAAATGTGCTCCCCCTACTCTACCTCCCACTTCTTGTATAATGTGAAGGATGCCAGTCTATCCGAAATGTATATTAATAATGCCTTGCATTTTGTGTATGTGAGAGCATATTAAAACTCTTCTGCTGTACTAAATTTCAAATTGTCCGAGGCGTGTGTGCAGGAAATATCCAAAGTGTTGGTGTCCGGTTCCTTGAATGTTATATGGTCAATATATTTTATTGGATATATTTATTTGGGTATTGGTAGTATCCCTTCTAGGCTTTGTTGATCCTAATTGGGGACATCCATAAATATTAGCAACATGAGGTTAAATACTTGTACCAGAAAAGTCAGGATATGGATGTCTGCACTTTTTATATACTGTCATTTTTGGAGCAGGTTTTGTAAACGTTCTCTATCCAATGCCACACACTTTAACTGCTATGGCCGATAATCAAGGCTGTGCTGCTGAGATTGACAGAATGCCTGTGCAGCTGATTGGCTGGCTGTCAGGAGATCTGTGTGCAGTGTGGCTCCTCACCTCCTGGCCGGAGTTTCCTCATCTCACTGACTCCATAGTTATTGGGATGTTCAGTAGTAATAAAGGGGTAGATCCAGACTTAAGTAAGACAGCGAATTTACGCATGGTGGATGCATAAATTTGGCTGTTTGTACGTACTGCGCTTGCGCACAACGGATGTTACTCATCGTAACTCTAATGGTTAAGGTAGGGTTTGGAACTCTTAAATCAGCTAAATTACGCGCGTTCGAGGGGAGTGCCTGGGGCAGTGTATTATACTTACGAGTGCTTAACAACGCTACACGATCGTACTTAAAGGGAACTTAAATCTGGATTTGGCCCAAAGTAATTAAAATTCTGCATCTTTGACTGTACAGTTTTGCAGGATGCAGAGCTTTTATTACTTACTGCTGAGTGTCCATAATCATGTTGGCAAGATGGGAAAATTGGCCTGGAGGTGTAATTACAGGGTCCAATGAAAATGTCACACATGCTACACAATATCAGTACCTTGTGTCCATTGTATTGGTAGAAGGGACTTCTCCACACACTGCAGCAATTATTGACCTGACCTCTTCATAAGTGACTGATTGGACCAATAATCGCTCTAGTGTATGGCTATCACAATTGCTCAGAAAGGTGCAAATCCGAACCTGTACAAACCATGTTGCAATATTAGGACTGAAAATAAACGTATGTTTTTTTTAAATGTAGCTAGCTAATAATGCTTGTTATAAAATTCTAGTTCTCATGTAAATGTCAAGTTAGTTGATCATATTTGGGTACATATGTATGTATGTTTGTTTTTGTTTGTACTTTAAGTTAACACCATGTAATACCCTGGGATATTTGTACATGTCAGTCCTTAAACCTACTGGCATTTGTAATGCGTTAAGGATAAAATGAAAAACAAAAGATTCCTAACCTTTCCGTGTTTTACTTTCCTTAAATGTGATCAGACAGCACTCGCACAACACTGCTACATCTTTTCTGAACTCAAGTAGCTTAAAAGCCATGTAAATAGCTAAAGTTTTCACAGTACATTGCAAACATATTTTTTTTCCCCTCTTTATTTTGACAGCAGCGTACAGCAACAAGTTTAAAGTTTAGGTTTTTTAATGCACAACAAATCTCTCAAGTTTTTTGCTTTTGTTTATTTGTGATTCACAGAAAATAGCAGATTATATTGTAAGATGATGCTTATGTATACATTTTGTTTTGTTTTTATATCCTTGGAAATCTTTCTAAATCTGTATGTGGCCAATAATGGGACCTATACATTTTATTTTGCTTTGCACGTACTTGTGCCAGATTGCTGACTCAAGTCTACTCAAACTGGCAAAAAAAACCTGTAAAAAAAACAGCCTTTTTTTGTTTGGTACGCATACCCGAGATGGTGTTACAAATGGCAATCATAACTGCAGATGTCAAAAGCTACCCATGATAAATAGACAATTTTCACAGCTTTTTTTCTCTGTTGTAGGTGAATATAGTTTCTTTATAGTCTCCTAAACAATATATTTTGAAGTATTTTGGAGACTAAAACCATTGTCTGCTGTTCTGCCCTCTGTGTATTTTATTCCATTGCTTCCTGTCCTGTTTCATTATTGTTTAAATCTGCTGACACTTGTTCATTTCAGATATTCATTTCCATATTTACATAGGCAATTAACTAATGTCCCAGAATACAGTACTTTCCTTGAAGAGTACAATCTAATTATCTCAATGCACTAAAGAATATCTGTCGCCATTTGCTTATGTGAATTTACTGCTTGTCTTTACTTTGATTTACTTGGAAAAATAGATAAAGGCATCGCACCTTCCTCTGTGCACACTGGGGGAGAAGAATATTGGATTATGCAATCTCTCTCTCTCCCCCCTACAGTTTCATTTATATTGAATTAACTTTTAGATTACGCTTTACTTCATGTAGATGCATTGGGCTTGTCAGTCTGTGCAGTGCTGTGGTTTGACACATTGGGTTGGTTTTGAGCTAGATTGTAAATTATTCTTGTATACAGGTTCCCTTAGCAACCATAGAAGGTATTTGCAGAGTCAACTATTAGTCTGTTGTGTAGACAATCGGGTGAATCAGGGGCTTTCGACCACATCTTCAGGTACTTCTAACAGTGTGTGTATTCCAGGTCTCTTTGCTGGAGCACAGGTGTGCTCATTACTGACTGACAAATGTGGAAAGATCCACAGGAGATACTCATTATATCACTTGTGATTATGAGGAGACCTGGAAAACATGTACTGTTAATGGTACTTGAGGATGGGGTTGAGAACACATGATCTGCCTGATTGTCTACACCTCAAACTAATAGTTGGCTCCATTGGTTTGGATCCATTCTGAATGATATAGATATATATAGATATAGATAGATAGATATATATTGATATTTTTTTCCAATTGGTTACTTGGCAATATCTGGATTGCACAATTATTGATTTTGCTTCTAAGTCTTGCAAAGACTGATGGATTTAGGGCGAAAAATAATTCTTTAGACATTAAAATATTCCTAATGTAGGCATTAAAATAAATTCGCACAAAGGAAGATGATAATTTTGCGATTTGCTGAACTTGTCCAGTGTCTGCCTAAGTCATTAGAGTAACTTTGACGTTGTTCCATAGAGGAAAGGTGATACAAAAATCTATTTATAGGACCGCCAGTGTAACCCTAATTATGGAACACGTACTGTGTTCACTAGTTGTGAACATGATTGAATGCTTCCACTTGTTAGTTGTGGTCTTTATAGCTTTTAGTACCTTAACACATCCTGAAAAGCATCCAAACCTAATTTAAATGCAAATATGGGGGTTAGTCTATTTCTATAGGAGAGGTTAAGTCATTGTGAAGAGTGCAAATGCCTGAATAAGTTGGGTATACACAGGGGTTTTTTTGTCATGATAGGTGGCCCTATGCAGGAAAAGGAAGGGGGATTGTAGTTCTGCAGTACACACTGAAGATTTCTGCTGACTTTGTTACATTGTGGACTGTGAATATTAGAAATTCCCAATCACACAGTGTGATGATATTTTACACGATCTTGGCCTATACACACTTGATAGGTGTTGGCTATCATGTGATTGGCATGATGGTTGTCACCCCAGCTTAATTGGTAACGCAGTCTTGTATTTTATAAATATAGCAAACCGCTTAATTTAAAAAAAGGTGTTGAGGTTGATATTCAGAAGTACTTCAGGTGCTTACAAATGTAGATTAAATTAAAGTTTTTCAGGACAAGACAACTGGTAACTAGACTATATACAGATTGTGCACAAACAGGAAGTCACACTAAATTCCTTCAAAGCCAAATATTTTTGTGGGCTGTTTGTTATACTACATAGTGATCCTTTTTTACACAACCGGTTCTCAGGCCCCATTCCATAATGAGATGTTTCAGACCTGCGATCAGCCCACTGGACTTAGGCCTTGTAATAAGGTACTAATTTAGTTTTAGACTTTTATGTCATCCACACATGTAATGTTTCCATATATTGAGAAGCACAAGCTTTCTCTAGGAATACATTTGTGACCCAGCCTAGTCAGCATAAAGTGTGTATGATCGTTCTAGAAGCAAATGCTATTCTTATGTCTTTAAATGTCAGCTATTTGTCAATGGACATACAAAGTTTGAGCTGGATGGTAACTGTCAAATTGAAATCTTTCGAAGCACGGTGCCTAGCACATGTCACCTTGAATTACTGCAACTGGAAATACAAGGCTGTATGCTTAAAGGGTTTGCACCTGCCTCCAGCTAATTCATCTGACAAGTGACATCACACAGCTTTTACTGTTTGTTCTTTCAGTGTTGCATCCCAAAATGCATGTTTGTCTAGTATTATCTTTAGGTAAAAGGGATTATTTATTTATTTTGGTAGTTAAAGAAAAAAAATCTTGAGCCACATTGCACAGTGGGTAAAGAATTAGTTTTACAAAAAGATTGACAGAACATAGCACGCAACATATGATTGATCAACTGTCAATCTCTCACAGTCTATATTGCATGCAGCAGCTAGACTGATTTTCCTTGCTAAACACTCTTCAAGAGCTTCTCCACTCTGTCAGTCTCTACATTGGTTACCTGTATTTTATAGAATCAAATCTAAGATCTTTTGCTAACATACAAAGCCATCAACAAGACTGCACCTGCATACATATCCTCACTCATCTCAAGATACTTCCCAGCTTGCTCTATCATATCTTCACAGGACAAACAGCTCCCCTCGACACTAAACAAATGCTCAGATTCCCAGTTACAAGACTTCTCCTGGGCTGCACCCATCCTCTGGAATAACCTTCATTACAAACTAAGACTATCCTCTATGCTCCAAACTTTCAAGCGCACCCTTAAAACTCACCTCTTCAGACAAGCTTACAAAATTCCTAAAACTTGTTCACTTTTACTCTATACAAAAATTTCCCTCACTTCTAACACTGCTGTGTGACAGGATCATACAGAGCACTAAGCACTTTTACCATGCAAGCTTGCTGGTCCATTGCCTGGTTTAAAACACTTGCCCTTATGTATCAATCCCTAATATCTTAGAGAGTGTAAGCTTGTGGCAGGGCCTTCTTACCCACCCAGTCTTGCTATAATGATAAATTATAAAGTTCTACATAATCTGGCGCTATATAAAAACCTGTTCATAAATAATATACATGGGTCTGCAAAGCTTTTCTGTTTAAAGGACTGCAGCGGTATAATTTAAGTACTGCTGACCTGCCCAACAACCCCTCCCCCAGAGAAAACCATTGAAGAGTGTTTCAGCCATTCATGAGCAGTAGTGTGTTGGGCTTTTCTTTAGTAGCATTTTATTATATATTTTATATGAAAACATTACCTTTTTAGTATATTTTTCAGTTCCACTCCTACTTTGTTTTGTACTGTCAACAACCACATTTCCTACAACCGGATCTTTCAGCTATAAGTTTTCTACATTTTGCTCTTAGATGTTGATCTCATGGCTCCAGGATATGTTGCTTTACATATTGTTTTTGAGACACATAAGTGAATGAAAAGTGTTGGGGGACATCTCACCATATTGGACAGAGTATTTTCAGGAGAAATAACTAGTATAGCTAGTTTTGTTTAAATGAAACAATTTCTCATTGTTTTATTTTTTTCTGTTAATTTCCTGTCCATTTAATATAAAATATCAGCACATTGCTATCATAAGCCCCAGTCGAGCCATTACATGTTATTGCTGTAGGCTAATTAAACAGTTAATACAAGGCAGTGCTTGCAGGGAGTTCTACATTTTATGGGGCCCGGGGACCCATCATTCTTAATATTTCTGAGTTCCTTCATGATTATTACATAATTACATTCAGAAGTCATTTTAAATACAGTTGATCTCTGGAATCATGATTCATTCTGGTAAAGATATATACAGTTTTAGTTCATGTATACTTGTGCTTTTATTGCTGTACAATATTTTTTGCTTTACCTCAGAGTAATGAGTATCTTGATTACATATCAATATCTATCTATATGTGCATTCTAGGCTCCCCAAATATTCTCTTTCTATCCAGTGTTCTCTTGCTTTCCTTGTTCTCTTCTACTCTTTTATCAACTGTTTCTCTTCTACTTTTACTGCTCTTCAAAGCCGATTTCCCATTCTCTGCAGCGTTATGACAAAGTTGTCTTCACTGCTCTCTGATCTTCAAATAAAGGTGTGCCACTGTCAACCCAGTCTTTGTGAGGCACCCAACTTCGTGGTGATTAGTGACAGTCGTACGGCAGTAGAATGTTCTGTGGGCCACAGTTTCTTAGTGGCTTCATCCTTTACAACCAAAGTGCAAGTAAGGAGGACAATAACCATTAAATCCCTGACTCCCTAGAACTGGCTAACGTTAAGGGACCAAATCTGGCCATGTAATCATGTGCAGGCCAGACACTTGCTCCCTAAGGTCATTAATGGCGTTCCCTTATTCCTGACCACATTGTATATGAGGAATCTGATAATGCTTAATATTATAGGAAGGAAAAAGTTTTAGTTTGTTTTTTTGACAAGCGGATTCACAAAAATATGGTAAATTTTCAACCTTATACTCTAAAATATATGATTTTCTTCTCATCCTTCCCCTGCCGTCCTTGCCACTTACGCCATTCTGCTGACATTTCCAGTAAAAAGATAAATACGATGTATATTAAAATGCATGTAAAATAATGGAATGTTTCATCTCTTTTATTTCTAGACTATGAGAAGACACAGAAATGAATTGACTGTTGAACTACGAAAGGTAAAACTCCAGAAGTGTGGATATTTGACAGCATGTGTGTGTCATCCTAATAGGCCTGATACGTCTCAGGAATGAGCCATTAGAAGGAATGTAATATGAGCATCAGAAATAGTTTGAGTGCGTTATTTTAATGAAGATATAACTGGTCAGCCACACTTCACATGTGGTGTTTTTTTTGTTTTATACTTATCTTCGGATAACTTAATATTACTTTTATGGCACACTGCTACATATGTATTACACATAAAATAAAGGCATATACTTATTGCATTTGCACTGCTTATATTCATACATTTCACCTAGGAAGTTCAATGGCACTGTCATGTCTGTGCACTGTTAAATAGGCTTATGATTACCTGCTGTAAGTTGCGTTAAACTCCTCTGTCTGCAGAACTTGCAGATGGTGAGAGGGTGTGAACACGTGAGGACATAGTGAGTCTTTCTAAGGGGCTTATAGAAAACCATGGAAAAGTTTTTTGGGGTTTTTTTTTACTATTGGCACTATTAGGAAATGTCTGCAGGTGCTGCTGTTTTAATGCATGCTTATAAAAATCTGTTTTATTGTTACTCACCGCTAAATCATTTTCTCTGAAGACATCTGGGGGACACTGCTACCATGGGTTGGATAAGATGATGCGGAGCTGGGCACTATACAGCTAAAAATTGTTAGGAGCAAGCTCCTCCTCTCCACAACAACCTCAGACTCTCCTGTTCTGTATAACCAAGGAGAAAAGCAGGTAAAGAATAAAAGATTGAGCCAAATCCCTTCACACTACTGAGCATGAGTGGGAGTGCAGTGTTCCCAGAGAATAGGATTTAATGGTGAGTAGCAATAAATCCCATTTTCTCTTACATCTGTCCGGGGACACTGTTACCATGGGTGATATACCAAAGAGGCTCATTGGGAGGGAACGCTCAGTTACCCCTCAACTCAAACCTTTCCAGCTTTCCCAGTCTTCAGGAGTTTATAAGCATGGGACTGTGGGGCAGATAACTCTTAATTGGCATCCAAGGAGGTCTTGGGAAGGAGGCTCCGGGCACTGCTGCACACTGCCATTTTTGAAACACACTAATTGTCGGCTGTGTGTATATCAGAAAATGGCTCCATTACAAAATTCACGCCGCAGACCCGACGGTTCCCGACAACTGGACAGGTTAATGCAGAGGAGAGGATGGAGTTTAGTTGGGTAGTTTTAGGGTTAGGCTGCAGTGAGGGGATGGATCAGAGAAGGGGAGACTTAAAGCTATACTGTGGGGAAGGGAGGGTTAAGGTAAGAATTGGCATAAGGGTTGGGGAAAGAGAGCTTCTATGTCTTGTCTGTGGCAGGGCAGGAAGTTTCTTAGGAGCTACGTCTTCGTAAATGGGGGTGTCGAAAAAAGCCCTTTAGAAGAAGGGCCGTTTTCAACAGCGAACTACAACCCCATGGGAGGAACATACCGGGTCTGGTTATGGAACATGCCCTGTTAAAAGTTCTGTATGTCTGGGAGGAGGGCCAGTAGAGGTGTAGACACTTTGGTAAAGCTTAGCAGACACTGGCTTATGAGCCCTGAGCATAGTCCAAATAACCAGCTCAGATGAGCTGCAAGCTCTTAGAAACTCTCAGTAGCCAAGCTGTTACAGCAAAGTGTTGCAGGTTTATATGTAGACACAGGCCCTAAGAGGATGAAGAGGAAACCTCTACTCAGGACATAGCATCAGAGTGAGTGCATCGGCTTACCAAAACCTTCCTGGCAGGTCTGGGAAAGGCACAGGAGAGTTTAAATAGTTTCCTGCAGAAGGAAAGCCCTCTGCGGCTATGGTTCAGGAAAAAAACAAGCATTGAGCAGGAAGCAGACTGATTTTTAAGATACATCCGCGTGGTTGCAGTAGCTGCATAGTTGTCTGCGGATGCTCTGACAAGATGATCACTGACTGTTTTTGGTAACAGGTCAAGGTAAGGCACGATGTTGATTTCCCCGATACAAAATGACTGACCATTTTCTTGGGAGCTTGGATCTTAAGGTGATCATGAATGGCAAAGCACAAATAAGCACAAAGCCTACCCAGAAAGCAACATGGAGACACATGACCTGTATGATTTACAGATGCTATAAAGAAATTTCTGAGGCTGCATCCTGTTGATCACTGATCAAAGGGATTCTTTCTTTAATCTGGGCACTCAAAGTTTGGAATGCAAGACATCCTGATTCAAGATGGGCTGGAAGGAGCTGTTTACCTTACCATACAGGTTGGAGAAGAAGCCAATCCCCAATGAGCACCCAGGACCTAAACAATCCCTTAGTGACAGTATGACATTGATGAACTCGCAGAATGTGTCTTTTTGTCTTTGTGCTGAGGGAGTCCCGTAAAGAAATGTATGTGCAGAACTCTTCCCGCAATGTCAAGGCATTAACCTCCTTGTAACGTACAAGTGATGAGTGCTAAACAATAAAATAGATTCAAATACTTTAAATTAAGAGGCAATGAAATCAATCACAGGATACATGGGAAGGTGCAAGTCACCAGAAGAGCTTTATAGTCGCTCTAGAATCAGCTCATAAATGATTACGTGCGAGTGGTATAGGTAAATAAATGTATTACAATAAAACTATTCAAACTTCTAAAAACAGTGAATAAGAATAATAGATAGTATTAGCTCGTTCATTCATCCACAATATTGAAACGCCACATCAGGAATATATAAAGTAATTGCTAAAGAGTGTAATGGTAATATACAGCCCGCAGGGAGACCTCTAGGGATCCGAACGATAATCACCTTCTGGTGACAGATGTAATAATACAGTCTCTCACAGTATAAAGCAAGCTCAAAAGGTCATACACGTTCTGAGCAGCGACAATAATTGAAGTGAACTCACAACCTGGTGAGATAAATACAAAACAAATTGCAGGTCACTTAATAATATAAATTCCACAGTGTTCAAAGCGGCAATACCGATAATAAATGTGCTCAAGAACTCCATACAATATGATGGTAGACACTGTGCAGCCGTATATATCTCCAAAACCACGGATGTTAATGTGCGCCTGTGACAGACTTGGTGGTATGCAAAAATGCAATGCAGCTGTAGAGAACTCTTGAGGGACCCATATGAATATAAGATTCCAGCGACAGATCCACCTATAGCCTGCAATCATAGAAGAGTGCACAGAGAATATTGTGCTTCTCATGTTAGAAATTCGGGTGTTCTCAAACAAGAGGTGGTCAATGTCTCAATCTTCATATAAAGTAATTAAGTAATTAAAGTAATATAAGTGCAGACTGAGAGTAAATAAATAAAATCCTCCTATTTTGCCCAGTAGTTAGGACTTTATCAAGCAATGCAGTTTGGTTTGTGCTTGTTACTTATAAAGGAAAACCACCCACAAACACCTGATGCACACTGGAGAAATAATTATATATTCACCTATCACCATCAAATTGTGACGGGGCTGCTTTCTTTATTATTAGGCCTGGTGGCGAAAAGATCAAACATAATGTGGCAGGAAAATGCGCCAGAGATCTGACACTATACTTTTTCAATAGTGCAAAATAAGTGAGAATATTATTTTCTGTTAAAACACACAGTAGATGTAAGTTTTGAAAATAAACACAAAGAAAAGGGGTGGAGGAGAAAAAACCCCCCAGATCTTAGGTAGTGACTTCATGCAATACACCGATGTGATATATGGAAAAATAATAACAAATCAAGTGATAAAAGGCCTGGGGCCCAGTTTTATAAGTGATACAGATAGATAGATAGATACACTTTAGTGATGATTAAATGCGTGCCAGAATGTATGCTTATCAAATGCCTGTAGCAGTATCTCTGTTTATAATTTTTCATACCATTGAGAACGACCAAAATATCGAACATAGTGCAATATGTAACAAAAAAAATAACTTGCTTTCAAACAGTTTAAAACGTACCAGATAAAAAAAATTATTAAAGCATTGAGTGTCTTTGCTGAAAACTTGTTTGAAGATTGCATTTTTACCGCTCTGCCCGGACTCCAGATGGATTCTCTGATAGCGGCTTACATATCGACTCTATGGCTGACAATAGGGGAAAGCAAAAACTTAAATAGCCCAAAAAGGACTGCTTTTGGTTTTCCCCATTTCTAGCCATAAAGTGGATCTGTAAGCCGACATCGTAGAATCCATTGTTTCAGCTAAGACACTCAATGTTTTATTTTATTTTACATTTATTTGACATCCACACACATTTTCCTACCAAATCACGTTTAATCTATTTAAATAAATAAATGTCTAAAAATCCAATGTGATACAATGTTATATAATGAACTATACCAATTGCAAATGCATATCAAAAGTTACAAATAAACTTTCTATTAAATACATAGAAATAAACCTCTAATATAATATATATAATTTAATTTATACCTAATATTAGACATTTAAATAAATACTTTTAAATCATTAAACTCTAAGGGCCAAATTTACTAAGCAGTGGGAAAGGAAATGTGGAGTTGTTTCCCATAGCAGCCAATCCTCTTACTTTCCTATTACATACCAGAAAATGTCAGCTAGCATCTTATTGGTTGCTATGGGCAACAACTCCACTTTATTAGTCTATAGACTAAATATCCATTCAGATTCTTTATTACATAACCTCCTAAAGCAGTCCTCCATCTGAGCATTCAAAGGCAAATCCCTCTATAGAGGAGCTTTGATTACATATAGCTGCTATTATTATTATTATTATTATTATAAAGATCACACATTATAATGCCTGAAATATTGTACCTCAGACCATTTAGTGTAATATCTTAATTTAATTTAATAGAAAAAGAGGATAGTACAACAGTGAGAGAAGGCCAGTGGTATTTCATCGTACACTAAATAATGAACTTAACTCCCAGACATCAGGGAGGACACTGAACCTTCAGGAGTAATTTCCTCTGGCTCTGGGCCATTTTCACTGTGCACACAATGTTTCCCCCTTTTGGTATGTAATTATTGGTAATGTAGGGAATGAGAATCACACCATAGATGTCCACCATACACAGTCTCACTGATGATAGTGAAGATGGACAGTACAGAAATGAAAGCCATAATGTGCTATATATCTATAATGGTATACAAAGAACTCGCACTGAACCCTGAGGAGAAATTCACACCGTATTCCCCCCTTTTGATATGTTTTTATAAAATAAAGTGGGAAACAGGGACATGCAATAAATGTCCACAGTACACAATCCTGCTTGTGATATAAACAAGGGGGAAAGCATAGGACAGGCTTCACAGACAAATATCTCCCGCGTTTTAGTATGTTATTTCAGGAAAAGAAGGGATCCAGAAATTTCCTGAGTCAGAGATGGACTTAAAACGCAGTATTAAAAACCTGGTTTATTGTGCTGTGGTGATCTGGAAGATGTATAAGAGCGTAAAGTTACTCCTAGGAAAAATCATGTTGATTACAGGGGAGTCATATTTCATATGTTGCAAGCAGAATCAGTTGAAAGCTTCTGTTTCCTAGCCCAACTCTAAATAACTGTAAAAGTAAAGCTGGTCAACCATGTTGATTTCAGGAGGAATCAAGTCAATTGTATTCTTTGCATGTCTATCTTTGAATTGCAGTAAGCAATTCAAATATATATTTCTGCATGCAAAGAATACAATTGACTTGATTCCCTTCTGAAATCGACATGGTTTTGTTCAGGAGTAACTTCCTCTCTTAGGCCCTGATTCGGAGATTGAAAAGAAGAGAGGAATGTTACTCATGGGCTAAACCATGATGACTGAAGGGGAAGTCAACTTTATTTTATTCTATGCATGCAGGAATAATACTTGGCTTTTGCTTATTGCACACATACTGACCAACTTTACTTGTACTCTGTTGTTTAGACTTGGGCTGGGAAACATCACCACTCAACTATAATACTTTTTACAAGAGATGGAATTTGACTCCCCTAAGGTCAACATAGTTTAGCCAAGGTTTAACTTTTTTCTTATTTTCAATCTCTGAAGCAGGGCCTTATTCTCCATCTCTGAATTTCGTCTAATGCACGCAATCCCATTGGTAATCATACACATGTGATCAGGTCTCGAAGTGAGTGGATATACAGAGGTATACATAAACACCCTAATAGGCATTAATGCAATTACTTACCTGCAGCATTCTGCTTAATAATGTTCTTTACTATAACATTCTAAATGTTCTAGTAGAGATGATTAGTGTGCCACTGATTCTAGCGTCTTCATGGTAAGGGGCCAGCTTTTCTCTTTTCTGGCAGAAAATGTGAATGGAAATTTTGACTGCCATATTATTCATTTTTTTTTTTTTTTTAACAAATTCTAGCTGGTTATATGAGAGGTAAAATCACATTCTCTTACATTCTTCTTATGTTCTGCATTCTGTTGGCTTATTTGGAACATGCAGTATTTGCCTCTTACCACATGGTAGCAATAGAGCTCTCTATATTCAGTAATTCTCCCTTTTTTCTCTCTTTCAGAACAAAAGAGATGAACATCTCTTGAAAAAGAGAAACGTTCCACAAGAGGAAAGTTTAGAGGACTCGGATGTTGATGGAGACTTCAAATCGGTATGTTCACTCACCATACACGTGTATGTTTGTGTGTGTGTATATTCAGACATTTATTTATATTTATCCCTTTAATTGTCCCCATCTTAATGTTTAATAGATGTGATTTGTGATGATTTCTGTGTGTAAAGCAGCCCCATTTTTATATTTTTTTTTTGTCAAATGGCATCTGTCAACCCCCCCCACTGTGGATTCTGCCCTACAGTATCATCAGTATAGTGTTGTGTATATAGGGTTTGTAACATAAAGAAATCTGTTACTGAAGCTTAAGGCAGTTACTGTTCTATTTTTCATTGCTTTCTATTTTCTGTTTTCTTTCGTATTCTGCTATATGTGCCCCTTAATTTCTGCTTTTGGTTAAATAAAGGATTGTTTTTCTAATTGCCTTTTTTCTTTAATTATAGCAAAATGTAACACTAGAAGCAATACTACAGGTATGTTTTATTGTGCTTGGTAATTATATGTGCATGTTTTAAAAGAGCACTTTAAAAGGCAAACATGTAATAGTTACTGTATTCTAGTCAGCACTCAGTGAAGCAGGGCACCTTCTGTGTGGCATCATTAATAGGACTTTCACACTTTACTAATGAATGTCAGTTAGAGCTGCTGTGTCACTTCTGTCTACATGCTGGACCCTGCTTAATACAGTGAATGGATTCTTTGTCTGAGTTTTAACTAAAGTTATAGGAATGTGGGAACACAATATAGAATAACCTGGCTGATTGTCCTATAATCTTGCAGTGCATTGTAAGGAAAGTTTTGTCTGTGTTCCATTAAATCTAAAATGCTCTCACCTGATAATTGGATCCTACAGGCATAATAAACATCCTGACAACCACTGCGGTTCCTATTAGGATGGGTGCAGGGTAGTGGAGTGATGAAACCAATTATTGGGCCACTATACGCTGTCCTGGGCTGTTAGTGTTATGTTGTGACATGTAAACATTGTGTAGTTTTTGGCCAGCTTAAGCCCATTGTCCTTTAGTAGGAATTTAGCATCTTCATCATCACTATAGTATAGCAGTAAACAGTATTTAGAGGTCTGTACAGCCATGCCAGGTTGTGAAAACTAGAATGTATTACCTATTGATCATTCACAGTATCTCAAAATGATTTA
>WWET01000250.1:218585-249268 GCA_011038615.1 Limnodynastes dumerilii | reverse complement strand
GCGGGGGAAGGGGTTATTTTTTTTTTTTTATTACAAATTTAAATAAGCCGTGCAGTCAGAGCAATTAAGGCTCCGACTGTTTTTTTTTGTTTTTTTTTATACGGTCAATTCAGAGGTGCACCTCTGAATAGCACGTTTTAGCGGTTGCAAGTTACGCATCCGCTAAAACTGAATTAGCCCTGGTATTGCTCAAAAAAAAAAGAGTGCAGGTCTGGATCAGCCCTTATATGTATAGATGCATGTGTGTAATTATATATTTTTATTATTATTTAGCACTCCTTTGTTATCTTTGGGAGCAGCCATATAATAGTAGTTAGAAGACACTCCGAGTTATTTTAAAATCCATCAAAATAAAAACCTGGATTTTAAAGTGATGGTGTGTATACTCTAACTTTTAATGTGCTTGTACATAGATTTATTTAATGCACCTAAAAACAGAGTGCAGTTAGAATAAATGCTGCGTATATAGCACACTTATTTCTGATTTTAAATGACTCATTTTATTTGTATAGCTTTATTTATATAATTTGATTTATTTTAAGCACATAATAGTGATAAAGAGGTAAAATGTACCCATCAGTAGTATCAGACACAAACGTTTATAATATTAATTTTCTGATAATGTTTTTCATCATATCAAACAATAGTTCCAGCTATTGAATATCATGTGAACAGTTGTAAATCTTCAGAACTGTCCCTAAACTTCAAAAAATGCTAAATATAGAAATACAATAAAGCCTGCCACCTCACAGGGAATCATTGTCCCCGTGAAGGGGCCTCCATCTGACCCTGGATCTGGATTATAAATACTGTAGGTGGATATCTGCATATACACACTGACAGGTGTTATTGTGGTCTCTGGTCGTTAATTATTGATAAATTGTTACAATATTTTTGACCATGGATAATCTGTTACTCGAATATTTTTCTACTTCAAACACATACTGCTTACATTTTGGTAAGTAAAATCCTAATTGCATTTCTTTAAGTTTAACAAAGACCATGGGACAGATTTACTAAGCTGCGGGGAAGGAAAAGTGGAGATGTTGCCCATAGCAACCAATCAATTCTGACATCTTTTAGTATGTAATGTGAGAGCCAGAATCTGATTGGTTGCTATTGGCAACATCTCCACTTTTTCATTCCCCCAGCTTAGTAAATCTGGCCCCATATGTGGAAGCCCTTGTTCTGCTAATCAGTGTTTCCAGTGTAGTTATTGGTAGTGAAATTTAGTTTTTGTCCTCGTGTAACATCAAGCCCTTGGCCTACTGTGAGACTATTTCCCTAATATAATCCCCAAGAAATGATGCATTAATAGCAAATGCTGTGAAGCCATAATGCCATCAGTAGGTACTGGTTGGACCTGTGATTGGATTCCAGGAAACGTTCAGACAGGCTTGTCCCTGCTTGGATGCAGTACACCTTGGTCATCAATGAATCACTCACTCTATTAAGTATTCCCTCAGTTTTGAGGTAGGGATATGTTTTATTCTTGCTTGGTAGAAAGATTACCTCAATATCGATATATATTGTCAACTCACTCCTGCACTCCTACATGCGGAAGGGATATATGCATATCTGTGATTGACTTCAATACCGTTGCCCACCCCCATGCATATCTCATAGCCATGGTGAATGGGCCTGCTCCCTGTGTGCAGTACAAGCGCACCTAGTGTACATAAATTGCCTGCTTTAAAGTCTGGATCCGGCCCATGGAAGCAGTTTGAAAAGTTATGAACATGATGAGACCATGGAAAACTGAAGTGGTATTATGTCTATTACCCCTATTGTTTCCATATAACCCCAGGATTACTCATCTGCAGTAGGTGGAACCAATGTGGGGTATTACTTATTATGTTATAGACAACCTGATACACTCCATCTGCTGCATGAATTTCAATTGTTTTCAACTCATCTGCTCATATGTTCTCTCAGATCATCACAATTTATTTTATTTATTAACAGGTTTTATATAACGCTATCAGATTACATAGCACTTTACAGAGAATATGTAACATTCACATCAGTCTCTGCCGCACTGGAGCTACATTCTAAGACATACATACACACAGACTCGGGCCAGCATGTTTTTGGAGAATAGGAAAAAACCAGAGTACCCAGAGGAAACCCACACAGGCATGGAGAGAACATACAAACTTCACACAGATAAGGCCTAGTCCAGGAATTGAACTCATGACCTCAGTGCTGTGAGACACAACTGCTCCTCACTGAGCCACCATGCTTCCCCACAAGATTTACAATCCTCTTCTACCTGTCATAAATGATCTGATTCCCGGTTACAGGACTTTTCCCTGTCTACACCCACTCTCTGGAATAACCTTCCTCACCCAGTAAGATTATCCTCTACTCTCCAAATTTTCATGCGCTCTCTTAAAACTCACCTCTTTAGACAAGCTTATCAAATTCTTCAACCTTTTTAAGCTTTATTTACCACTTTGCCTCTCCTTTACATTATTAACACAAACCCGCACACTTTCTCTTTCTGGGCCGTATGCAGACTACCGGACATATAACATATACATCCGGTGTTTAGCGTTTTTCCTACTGCGCGTGCGTAGTACATTTTTTATGTTATCTACGTATCTTTTCCTTACATAGATTGCGTAAATGCGGTCAGACCACATTTACGCAATCTATGTAAGGAAAAGATACGTAGATAGCGCAAAAAAACGTACTACGCGTGCGCAGTAGGAAAAAACGCTAAACACCGGACGTATATGTTATATGTCCGGTAGTCTGCATACGACCCCTCTGTTCCAAAATTCACTCATCTCTGTTATTAACACTGCTGTGTGGCTGTATCATACAGAGCACTGACAGCATTTTTGTCATACACCCTGGCTGGTCCACTGTGTGATATAAAGCACTTGCCCTTATGTATCAAACCCACTGTCCTATAGAGCGTAAGCTTGTGAGCAGGGCCCTCTTACCCACCCAGTGTGTCTGTTATTACCCAGTCTTGTTTATACTAATTGCTAAAATTGTAAAGCGCTACGTAATGTACTGACGCTATATAAAAACCTGTTAATAAATAAATAAATATATCTGCTTATCAGATGAGTGTTTTATAAGCATCACCCATGAATACTTTGTGGTCTTTTAAAGTCTCTTTTCACCACCACCTGAGAAACTACTCAATGTTCTTCCCAAAGAAATCTGCCTGTAATCCCGCTGGTCTACGCCTCCTTGGCCTCATAATAGTGCGAAGAGGACTATTATCATTGAATAATTCATTCTCTTTCGTAGAGAACAGAGCAGCGAATCTTCTAGTATACAGATATTGGCTGCTTGTGGGTTAGATACAGGTCCTATCAGTGTCTCATCCAGTAACAACTGCCTTTCCTCAGGAATAGGGAACACTTCAGTTTGGAGCTATCTCTGGTAGTTGCACATACAATTTGAATTTATCCTGCCACAAAGTCTACTGCTAAAGGTACCGGTCTGATATACACTCAAGTGGTCTGGCTCTTTGAATTGGGTTGCTGTTCCTTATGTGGTGTAAAGTCTAATGTGAGTATATACTCAGTTCAGCGTTTAAGTGAGTGGGGATTGGTCACAATGCTGCCAAAATATCACATCTAGTGATTTCACAGTGGCGTCATTACAATGTGGTGGGACCACAACACCACACCCATTCGCTTTACTGTTGCACTGAATGAGCTTCGCCCTGCTTTAGAAGTACAAATGTTACAATCTACAGTGCATTTGTAAATTGCATGTTTCTGCAGCATTCATTTAGAGGCATTTTTTTTAATTATTTTGTGATACAATAATATTACTCTGTCCCATAATTCTAGAATTCCTAATATCTTCCATGTCCAACCAATGGTGAGTATACTGGGTTACCCTCCAGACTCCTGCACATTTGATACCAGGCTACATTGGGTTTATCAGATTTCAGATAAAGCTAAATATTCAGATAAAGACAACATTTTATTTTAACAGGAAAAAAAACCATTTTTTTTGTCTCCATAACATTACTTGAAGTGAGGTGATGTACTGGCATATACCACTAATTCTCCTTCTGAATTTAAAAGCTATAATTTTCCATTCACTTCTATTAGTCTCTGTGAAGACCTTGGATGCTGAGGATCTTAGAAAAAAACACATGTGAGTACTTACTTCTTGACAGAGGGTAGAAGCTATTATTGTTGTGGCTATGGGTGACCTTACCTAATTATGGACCTGTGTCCACTAGGGAGGTGGGTCCCAGTTGCAAATGTCCCTATTTCGATAGGACCATTCTCTGGCTGGGAAAATGATTGCTTCTGCCTCTAAGAGGTACAGCAATCAATCCCTGGAGCACTGAACACTGTACTCTGATAGGTAAGTAAATATTCTATCCCCAACATTCTTCCTAATCCTTATTCTAACCCTCCCCTTCTATTACCCTAAACCTCCCTTCCCTGCAGCTTGACCCTAACCCCCCTTTCCCTGCAGCCTAACCCAAAGTCTCCCTTCCCCACAGCCTGACCCTAACCCTTCTATGGATTTAACCCTCCTTTCCCCAGTGCCTAACCCTAACCCTCCCCCTAAGCCTAAAAGTCTCCGGAAAGATTACGCACCTCTCCGGTGGTCCAGTGTCGGCGCTTCTGAAAAGGAATGTGTGAATATGCCGATCTAATACTCACCCATTCATAAAAATAAAAAATCTGGCATGGCTGTCATTTGAAATAGAGACAGCCGAAAAGCAACTTTTGGCTGTCTCTATTTTGGAGCGGGGACTCCCACCAGTCCAACATCAATGCACAAAACGTCATAAAGTTATCATTCTTTCCGCAGTTTCGTAAACACTGATCATGTGTAAACATGATCAGTGTTTACGAAACTGCGGCATGAATGATAACTTTATGAAGTTTTGTGCAACCCTGACAAAAACCTTGACTTTGCACTCAATTTACCACCATACTAGAAAAATGATCATGGAAAGAAGAGCTGTGAATCCTGAAGAAGGAGAAGATGAAGGATTAACATGGCTTCTATGTGGTGAGAAAATGTAAATATGCTATGATAAAACTACTGCCACAAGCATGTCATCCTCTAGATTATATCACAGAAAGCAGATTGTGAGACATTTAAACATTTTAGGTTTCTTTATCATAACAAGTAATCCTGGGAAAACTAAAGGTGTGGTCATCAGTGATGGTCACTGTGGTTAAGAACATCCCGAGATGGAAATTCTTAGCTTTACAATAAAGCATTTAGATTTTTTTTCCTGATGGGCTATTTGTCCCGTGTGTAGTGAGCATACCTACTGGCCCATCAAGTGGTAAGATGAGACTTACTGCTACAAAACACTAATACAATATTTTTTTTTTAAACTTTATTTATTACACACATTGCACAATAACATAAATTACCTTGGGTAAAGTACAGTTACAATATCATTGTAATACAACAAAATGCTTTCTTTTGTTCTTTGAAGAATTAGCTGAATATTGAACATAGGTTCTATAGATAACAAAAGCATATTGGACATACCCAACAGAATAATATCAATGACTTCAGTTGGAATATCATTACATCAGTCATAGCCCCCTCCTGCCAAACAAGTCACAGCGACTGTATTCCTGAAGCAAAATAACAATGTTAGACCTGAGTTCCCTGGTATTGCTTTCCGCCTTCTGAATTCAGTCTCAAGTTTCATCAGGTAAAACAATAGGAGGGTCTCCCACAACCTTTCTAGTAAGATACCATTCTGTATATTGTAAACAGTTATGGAGCTGTCTTTTAACTTGCAAAGGGAGTGTATCAATGTAACCCTCCCAAACTTAAAAGAATCCCTCTACTTTACTGGATTTATCAAGGACTGTCTCTATCCAGTCCATGCGGAAAATGTATGCCAATTTATCCAAAAATAATGAAAATGGAGGCGCTGATGTATCTAGCCATCTTTGCAAAATTGTTTTGCGCGCTGCAGCACTCACTGCCAGCAAAAGTTTACTCAATCCTTTCTGATTTGGGGGTAAAATCCCCAGAGTCACCCACTCTGCTGAAAGAGGAAGGTTGTTAACCAAGCAGTGTTCAGAAAACCTCTTGATGCTCAACCAGAAGGGTTTCAGGACAGGGCAGTCCCATAGCCAGTGGTGCAAATCTGCACCCGGTTTCTGACAACATAAGCATTGATCAGATGGTAACAAACCCATTTTAAAACGTTTTCTAGGTGTGAGATAAGTTGCGTGAAACACATTAAAAAACAGCTCCGTGTACATACTAGAAGGCAGCAGCTTGCAAAAGCGTACAAGTGATTTCAACAAGTCAGAACCTGAGAGACTAGGAAACATTTTAATCCAATACATAAAGCCAGATGAAGATTTACTGTGATCAATCGGTTCCCTTAAAAAGTTGTAATAGCATGAAACGGCTCCTGATTTTGACGGTCTAAGAAGTAAGAACCTATCCAATTCATTATTCCACTCAGCAGCACTGAAGCTGGAAACCACCTGGTTAGTACAGTGGGCTGCTTGTAGAAATCCCATCTGCGTTAGATTTAAATCTCTGTTATTGGAAGACATTTCCTCGAAGGTTAGCACTCTGCGCTCAGATGTTTTTAATAAATTATGAATGTAGGTTACACCCTTACTTGCCCAACGATCGAAGGGGAAAAAAGCCTTACCCAATTGGAACTGGGGATTGCCCACAAAAGGCAAGTGGATAGAATTGGTCCCGGAGAGCTTCCATTTTTTTTTTTATCATCCGAAGCTTTTTAATTTGCCAAAGCAGAGGATTATCCTTTACCTCTTGATCTATAAAATTATCTGGAGTATGTAGGAAAGCAATGAGACCAACACCCCTCAAGAACCCCTCCTCCAAACCCACATCAGTGTAAATATCTGACTTATGTATCCAGTCTTTAAGGTGCCTAAAGAGGGCTGCTTTGCAATAATTATCAACATCAGGAAGATTGAGACCCCCATTGTCTCGATGTTGGATCATTTTTTTGAAGCTAATTTTGGAACGTTTATCTTGCCAAATGAACTTTCTAAACAGATCATTTATTTTCTTGAGATCGGCCCTAGTAAGTAAATATGGAAGGACTTGAAGAGGGTATAAGAGTCTAGGAAATGACACCAATTTAATCAAATTTGCTCTACCAGTGTAAGACAGGGGTAACCCCTTCCAACTTCCCAGCTCCTTTTCCATCAGGTCAATACCGGCTATGACACCAATTTAATCAAATTAGCTCTACCAGTGTAAGACAGGGGTAACCCCTTCCAACTTCCCAGCTCCTTTTCCATCAGGTCAATACTGGCTGTAATATTTAAACGGTAAATCTTTTCATTGTTTTTTGGTATTAGTATGCCTAAGTACTTAAAATGATCCGTAACCCAGGTAATTGGTATATTTCTCCCCCAACTCGGTATTGTAACCCCTGCTTTTAAATATAGGGCTTTGGACTTATCAAAATTGACTGTGAAGCCTGAGACAGTACCGAATAATTTAATCTTACGCAGCAGAGGGGCAAGAATATCTTTAGGATTGGATAAATAAATCAATATGTCATCGGCAAATGCATAAAGTTTAATCTCTCTGTCCCCTATTTTAATCCCCTGAAATGGCTGCCAATCCTGAAGAGTTCTCAATAATGGATCTATTGCGATATCAAAAAGAAGGGGCGACAGGGGGCATCCTTGCCTGGTGCCTCTGTGCATATAAATTTTGTCACTTCTCAAGCCATTAATAATTAAGTGTGTAAACGGGGCAGTGTAAAAGTCACTAAGAAGGTTAAGATAATCTCCACCTATACCTCTTGCTAGCAAGACCCGAAACATGTGAGGCCACAAGACCGTGTCGAACGCCTTGTTAGTGTCAAGGCTCAACAAGGCATTGCTGGATGATGTATTGAAATTAGATGCCACCACAGCAGCAATTGCTGATAGAATCCCCTTAACTGAGTGACGACCCCTGACGAATCCTAATTGATGGGATGTTACCAGGTGAGGCATTAATACTTGAAGTCTTTCTGCCATTATGGATGCTAACAATTTTAAATCTGTATTGAGCAGGGTGATAGGCCTATATGAAGATATTAATTGTGGGTCCCTGTCTGGTTTTGGGATCAGAACCGTATTGGCTTCATTAAAATCCTTTAAGCTCTGGTGTCCTCTATGCATTGATCTATAGAGATCTAGCAATACTGGGGAAACTTGTGATTGTAGGATTTTGTAATAGTCAGGAGGGAGGCCATCAGGGCCAGGGGCTTTACCTAATTTAAGTTTTTTGAAGGCTTTAGCGAGTTCCTCTCCACTAATATCCTTGTCTAGATAATCAAATTGATCCGCATCTAATTTTGGCAAACGGGCTTTAGCTATCAAATGGGCGTGCATTGCAGAATCAAAGGGTTGGGAGCTATAAAGCTCTTTATAATATTCACAGAAGCTATTCATTCTAGACTGAGAGTCATGCAGTAAAGGAGAGGTAGCGTTTCTGCGAATGGCTGTAATCGTATTCCTAGACCTTTTGGAACGCACTAAGGATGTCATCAGCTTCCCTGGCTTATTGCCCCACCTGTAAAAATTTTGGGTTTTGAAGTCTAGAGAGCGTTGTGCATGCATAGTTAAAAATTCTTCTAATATCGCTCTTGTTTGTTTATATTCCCTGATAGTGTCATCATTTGGGTTATCTACAAATCGCTGGAAGGACAAATTCACATTAGTTCTTAATGATTACACTTTGACCTGCATTTCCTTCCTCTTCCTACCAATATATCCAATGATGTGTCCGCGTAGAACTGCTTTAGAGGCGCTCCAGAACAGGACTGTATCTGTGCTCAATGTTCATCTACGTAATTAAACCATTTACCGGTCAGAAATCGTTGGAACTCCTCAGAATTAGTTAGATGATAAGGAAAGCGCCAGTTATATCCCACAGTAGTGGGCCTGAAGAAACGCAGGACCACAGATATAGGAGCATGATCAGATATCTCTATAGTATGTATATCCGAGAAAATGAACTGGGTAACTAGGGAATCTGAAAGAAGGAAGAAATCAATACGGGACACAGAGCCATGAACCGCCGCATTGAACGTGAAGGACCTGTCAGAGGGGTTCATCAAACGCCATGAGTCCACCAGAGCCAAAGAATTTTTTAATGTTTGCATTGATCTCCAACTACAACCATCTCTCATTGCCACTGGAGGACTCCTATCCAACGAAAAGTCTTCTACCATGTTGAAATCTCCTCCCAATATTATGTACCCATTTGTTCTGCCAGACAGGAGTTGTAATAAAGAGTTAAAAAAAGAGTGTGAAGACGAGTTTCGGGGCGTATATATTAATTAATGTGTATTTTATTGATTGTATTTCAATGTCAGCTATTATGTACCGCCCTTCAGGATAAATTATAACCTCCCCTTTCACATATTGAAGATTTTTCCCGAAAATTATAGCCACCCCTCTAGATTTGCTACGGAAAGTAGCAGAGATACATTCCCCAATCCATTTATCCTTTACTCCTGACATTTCCCCAGTTTTCCAATGCGTCTCTTGTAAAAAGATTATGTTTGGATTGAGAGATTAAAGACGTGTTACTATTTTTCTGCGTTCAATGGCCGAATTAAGCCCACCCACATTCCAGGACGTTATGTTGAAGTCCCCCACTGTCCTCTGACCGAATACACTGTTGCTCATACCAGGGGCAGCCATTCCCACTCGGGATTAGATTTGTAAATGTTAATCCAATATAACAGTCCCCCATAATCACCAGACTGTGAGCAGACATGTAGGGTCAGATGCTGTTTTCCATAAACCGAGCCCAGAGGCAAAAAGATCTGAGGAGCACCATGACTGATATGAATACCTGATGCAATAGCACAATGTGTAAACCACTCATTTTCAATTCTAACCTTACAAAACTAAACAATATAGGAGAGGACGGGTTTTCTTCACCCGCCTTCCCAGGGTAAAGGAGGCAGCGGGGCCGACACCCCCCAGAACCACTCTCACCCAGACATATATGCCTGGCTTCCCAAACAAACGGGGAGACAACCATCTCAACATTGACACGATGAAATACAAAGGGTATATACACTTATTGGGCTATCGCCCTGGGACCTAAAGGGACTCACAACTTATAAGTATCCATGAAGAGTTTATAGATTATCCTCATTACCTACTTGTCGTTGTAGCGAGCGAGATGGATCCCTCCCCTGAATATGCCGTAGGGCAGTCTGCGGGTCAGTAAAGTAAATTCCTTGACCATTATCTAGAATTCTTAGCTTGGCAGGATATAGAAGTGCAAACCGTATGTTTTTTTCAACTAGCATTTTACACACAGTAGAGAAGGCCTTACGTTTCTGAGAAACTATTTGGGAGAAATCCTGAAATATTAAAATGCGGTTATTTTCCACCAAAAGGTTTTGAGCTCTACGGTAAGCTACCAGCATTGCCTCCTTGATCCTGTAATCCATAAATTTAGCAATCACCAGTTTAATGTTATTATTTCCCCTTGGCCGTTCGGGACCCAGTCTGTGGGCTCGTTCAATTTAAGCCGGGATTACCTCCGCCCCCATCCCTAAAGCAGTAGGAACAAGCGAGCTCAAGAAATGCATTAATTGTTGGCCCTGAACACTTACTGGAATGCCAATAAATCTCAAGTTATTCCTCCTATGACGGTTTTCGAGATCGTCAATTTTATCTGATAAAGATTTAATGATCGCTTCATGACTCTCTACCAAATTTTGTAGATTAACATTGCGATCTTCTGAATCACTCACCCTTTCCTCCAGCGCATTCATTCTGAAAGAGTTAGATTTAATTTTGGTTAACGCTGCATCAAAGGTTGATTGCATACGTTCGAATTTAATGTCTATCTGTGGAAGAATAACTTTAGAGATCTCATTGGCTATGGTTAACAATGACTCCTGTGAGAGCAGTGAATTTGCAGGATTACTGGTTTCTGGATGAGATTCACCATCCGAGGATGGCGAAGGTGAGGAGGGGGGGAGGGTTTTATTGCCCACGCTTCTGTGCTTTCCCATTTTAGCCGGTGAAGCCTGTGTTTGTTTACACAATCTGGGTCTATCAAGGAATTTATCCATAACACTGAGGCAAGCTAGGAGTAGTAAATGGTTGTGAGTCACAATACAAAACACTACATTTAGCAGAACATGTAGGTTCCAATGTAGATACCCCCAAGCATTTAAAATGACATACTGATTATATTGAAGACTATATGGCTACAAAATAACAAGTAACATATACAATCAGATATTAGCACGGTGTATAAACAGGTCACTAAGTTATCAGTAGCTTATATGTCAGATATTAGTAGTTACGGTATGCTGGTACTGTAAGAAATAGTCCAAAGAAGGTTGATCACTTGGTAGTGAGTTTGATGAGTCTTCCTTCATTGCCTGGGGTATGTCCGCCCCGCCGCACCTGCATAAAGGAAAAAGGAAAAGGAGAAACAAGAGAAGAGAAGAAAGAGTAAAGAAAGAAGAAACAAAAGAAGAAAAGGAGAATATGGAGAGAAGAGAAGACAAGGGGGATTTTCCTCTCAGAAGAAAGTATTTTCCAAGGCCTGCTGAATGAATGAGAAAGGTTCGCTGCACCAAGTGCCATCTCAATCAGATGTTAGCAATCCTGAGGAGAAAGAACGTCAGGTCCAGGCCTAGTCTGCCACCAATCCACACACTAGCATGTAACCTTTATGGTATAACGTGGAGCACGCCCAAAGTTCCAGAAAGCTGGGACACAATAAAAGCCCTTCTATTGTGTAAATTGAGAACCTCCAAGTTAATAGTATTCGGCAAATCAGTTGTCACACAGCTGTAACTGTTCTTCAGCCCTGTGACCCTTTATATGGCATTCAGCTTTTAGCAGCAATATTGTGCTATATAGGCAGTAAAGTGAAGAACAGGGTAATGTCCCTTCTGGTTCAGCCACACACCGAGTACAGTTCCAAATATGCCAGATCAGGTGTACAGCAACCCACCCTACTTCCAATTATATTTCTGCAGGGCTTAATATATTATAAAAGTTACTTATGAGCTTTAATCTGTCGCCTACACCGTGTTAGTGAATATAGGTATTCTCTTGGTTAGATTCCCTTATGAAGTGATGTATCCTGCTTGGTCAGTGGGGCAGCTAAGATGGCATCTCAGCCTGGTACCGTTGGCGGGAAAGCCTCGCCCTGATTTAGTAAAGGGCCCCACACAAGTTTATTCGTCCAAACAAAGGACACCCACAACAAATGCTGTGATAAATATGCATCCTGGAATGACTGTTAGTCCGCAGGTAAGTAGCGTAATCTTATTAGTCAGACTGGTACAATGTCCCACCTTTAGCGTTCCTGTGCAGGACCGTACACGCCAGCAGCTCTTATTGTAAATCTTTAATCCAGCAGAGTTATGCAGCACTTTACCTCTCTGGGGATGAAATACAGGGTGTTCTCTCTGGGGCCAGATGCTTCCTTACGCTGCTTCAGAACCGCCAGCCAGGAGATTCACAAAATGGCCGCCGTTACCGTGTGGAGATCCTCCGGCACAGCCTCCAATGCAGCACAAGGCGCTGGGTGCAGAGACAGCCGCCGTCTCCAAAATCTCTCCTCCGCGCCCGCACCAGCGCCGCGATCGTCTCCAGTCCAGTCCACACACCGTGGGCCCATGCCTAGGCCAGACTCCTGGGAAAGGTATGTCCCGCTACCCTATTCCTACCAGACCAGGTAGAAGTGAGCTCCGAGTACCCCAGACCCTGGCTGGGTAATTTGGGGAAATTATTCAGCCGTTTACACAAGGCTTTAGGCACTTGAACGGGGCTGCGGGACGGAGCTCTATTAAAACATGGCCATTCTAGATGAGCCGTCCACCGGAAGTCACTAATACAATATTTAATACAGCCTGGGAAAAGAAATTCCAAATTCAGAAATTCCTGATTCAATCTTAAACTTGTGCTTCTTAAGTGCGTATTTTGCCAAAATGACCTACTACGTCTGCATAGTAGGTCATTTAAGCAATCTACATACGAGTTCGGTACGTAGATTGCCTAAGTGCGGACAGCACGTAGTTTAAATAGAAAGAGGTGATGTAATATCGCCTCAGGGAGTAATTATAGGAAGAAGTGGGAGGGTGAGAGCCAAGGGGCCTGATCCAGACCTACGACCGCGAGTGCCCGTGATCGTAGCGTATGATCGCCCGGGCATATAAACTTTCACGCCCATGACACTCCCATTGATTGTACCGGTTAGATAAGGTAGCCCTATGGCACTCATAAGTGCCATAAGGTACCAAAAAGTGAGGGGCAGGTTAGGAGCTCGAAGCGAATGTGTCTGCACCTAACTCACTCTTACCAATCTCATCTGAAGTATATACAGTGCACTGATCAGAAGCATTTCATTTTCTAAATCTTTCGTAATCTTGTTTTGGGTTAAGAGATTGAAACAAAATAAACCTATAGACTCTTATCAGTGGCTCTAACCTGATAACTATAGCGCACATACCTCAAGAACTAATCTTTGAGCTTATCACATGGTCTTTGCCCTACGTATGGAAGTCTTGTGGAACTCTGATATAATACAGCACATTTGTGTGTTTTTAGCAGGAGGGAGAGAATTGACAACGGCGCATTTTTCTAGTGATATTCCTGGATTAGTCATATACATAATTTTGTTGTGAAACTGATTTATCAAACAATGTTTGTAGTCTAGCTCAAACTGTGTGAAATCGTATTTCATTTCATCTTATCTATTAACTGGATTGCAAAATTACCTGTCATCATATAGGGGGAAAAATAATTCCCCTGCAGACATATCAGTGCAAGTTCCTACTAGCTGCAGTGTCCTCCTTCTTGTGTCTCATAGATATTTGTCTACAATTAAATACTTCCTTATGCTGGGTACACACTATACAATTATCGTCCTGATAATTGCATAGTTTGTATGATGGATCATTTGTCAGCACAACAACAATGTGGTCCAGATATGCTTCCAGCCAATAATTGTATTAAATTGTTTACATAAATGATTGGTCTGATGCTATGACGTTTCCATTACAATGGCATATCGTAGATGGGAGCTCAGTCCAATCATTGGTTAATGTGTACACTCTTCACAACTTGCACAGTTATTGGACTAATGTCAGGATACAAGGTAATAGTGAAAGTCTATACCCAACATTAGACTTACAACATCAGAAATATGCTTGTCCCCACAACAACCAAAACCCATTTTTTAACCAGGAAAACTGCTAACTCCACACACAAATACCCACTTTGTTTGAAACCCTGCCTTGTTTGTAGCAAAATATGCACATGTTTAAGACCAAATAGAATGTGGGGTCAGTCTAGGTGGATCAAGTGGTTCTAATCTGTCTTAAATTCTAAGGGCCAGATTTACTAAAGGCGATTTGTGCATAATCCCACGATTTCTGTGGCAAAAATGCAATCACCGAATTAAAGGGAAAATCGCAGGACTTTTGCAGTTGTAAAAATTGCCATGGCAAACATCGCTATGGCGATTTTTTCAATGACCGACATAGCAATCGCTGGATTTATTAAGCATCGCTTAGTAATATCTCGGGCGAGTTGCTATGAAAAAGCGCCATTTCAAAGCGCCTGCTGTGTGTGTTGCTTTCATCTTTTACATGTGTTTTGACACAGCAAAATGTATAGCGCAGCATGCTAAGAACCCTTAGCATTCAAGCGCCAATAGTACTAGAAGGCAGAGCATGGCCATGTGTTTCAGGCCATGCTGTGCCTTATAATACTATAAGTGTCAGCATGGCAAGGGTTAATGTCATTCTGCGCAATGTACAATATCATCAAAAAGTATGTCATTATGAAAAAAAACACATATATACACATATAACAGCTACATTACACAACATAGTTGACTCTTTAATATTCTAGTCCCGTTCGAATAGATGATAATGAATGTGCCTGTTCTAATGTAATTTAACTTGTCCGCATACTAATGGTGTAAAATATATTACCCCGTATGAATAAATACAAATGCATTTGTCCCCGTAAACTTAATGTCAAATGGCTGTGCCCCGTAATATATTTGTGAAAAGTAAAAGCCCCTTTAGAATGAATACAGATGTATTTGATCCGTCACATAGTAAAATATTTCCTTTTGCCCCAATACAGTGTACATATAATATATATCTGCAATACAAAGATATAGATTTTTTATGGTTGAAATAGCAGGTGTCCATTCTTTAAATTGTAGGTATACAGATGCAGCATAAAAATTATCAATGTGTTGCCCATTTGTAAAATAATTAATAAATGCAAGTACTCACATTTGAGAAGTCATCTTTCTTGGGAGACTTACTTGAAGAAATGGGCATGTTGCTTTAAGTTTTTTTCTTCTTGTCCAGAGGGAAGCTGCTGGACGGTCCATCTCCTTCGGGGTTCCGTAGCTAATGAGCTTTCGATCACTAGAGGTCCCCCTTTTATAGTCTCTATGACATCATAGAGACTATAAAAGGAGGACCTCTAGTGACAGGAAAAAAAAAACCTTTTGAAGAAAAAAACAAGGACCATGATCGGCGGCGATTTTAAATGGAAATTCTCTGTGACTTTCTTTTATTGGAGCAGACATACAATAGAGATGCATTGGTACAATACAAACAAGGTCCATTAGGTTTAAGGAGTGGATATATCAATGGAGATATTTGGGATAGAAAAGTCCAAAGTGACTACAGCTGAGGGTATGTTCCCAAATAGGTTACCAGGTGATATTCTACTGAGGAGGGGTGGGGGATTGTAGGGCGAGCCAAGGGGACCACACCTTAAGATAAGCATCCTCTGTACCTCGCAAATAGGCAGTCATTCTTTCCATGCCTGCAACAAACCATAATTAAGAGATCAGAGGGAGGGAGGGGCAGGTTGCTTCCAAGCTTTGGCAATAAGATACTTGGCTGCCGCCAAGACATGGGCAGCTAGTTTGCGGGAGGAGGAGTCTGAGTCGGGTATAGGGTAGCATAACAGGTAAATCCACTGGTTTTTAGGGGGAAAAGCGGTCAGGAGGGAAATAAGGAGAGTATGAACTACGTCCCAGAATAGTGTCAATTTGGGGCAGGTCCACCACACGTGAAGGAACGATCCCATACCCCCACAACGGCGCCAGCACAGAGAGGAGGTTGAAGGGAAAATCGCTCCTAGTTGTACAGGGGTGAAATACCACCGGCAGTATATCTTGTACGCATTCTCTTTATTCTTGGTACAGATAGAGGATTTAGCAATATTTTGGCGAATGTCTTCCACGAGCGAGAGAAGGGTTTTGACCGTCCTGGAGGGAAAGCCGGGTTGTCCCAGAGGGGCAATAAGGGAGAGGTCGGGGGGGCGAGGCCAAGAGGGATCTACACGTATCCCATATTGAGGTCGAGAAAGTTGAGAGCCTCTGATTTTCAATATAAAATTGCGGAAAATTATCTAGGAAAAAATCACTGCCTATTGACGGTGATTATAAATCGCCAGCAAAAAAACGCTACTTAGTGAATCCAGCTTTTTTTTTTTTTTTTTAAATGGCTGGCGATTTATAATCACTGCAAAAAAACGACTTTAGTTAATGAGGCTCTAAGTATCTTTGTTATATAATACAATAAAATGGATTAATGCCAAAGCCTCCATCCTTTACTTAAATAAAGTATTTGTCTAGCCAGCTTGTGTTTCATTTGAGGTACTCATTTTGTGAATATAATCAACTCAGCCTATTTCTCCATTACTACAAAATAACTGGTAAAAAGATATACACATAAAACCAAGCAGCTACACAAAATGGTGGTTGCTCAAATCAATGGTTAAGTTAATATGAACAGGTGCATGGAAAGCAGGAGTAAATTACAGAGAAACAGTGGAAAAAGTGCCCCAGCACACTGCCATTAGCCAGTGTCTAACTTGCCATGCTCACTGGAAAACATTTCAGAAAGTGGCAGATGGCTCATCATATATTTGCAAATGTATGTATCTAATATTTCTGCATTTTATTTTACAGATAGAATGGCTGATTAACTACTGGTTAATATCAGTGGACCTGATTCAGAATTAAGAAAGTGCTTAAAATAAGAGAGGAAAGTCACTCCTGGGCTAAACCATGTTGATTGCAGGGGAGTCATATTTCATCTGTTGCAAACAGTATTAGAGCTGAGAGGTGATGTTTCCTATCCCAAGTCTAAATAACAGTGTGATAGTAAAGCTGGTCAGTATCTGTGTGCAGTAAGCAATTCAAAGATATATCTCTGCAAGCAAAGAATACAATTACCTTGACTCCCCCTTAAATCTGCATGGTTTATCCCAGGAGTGACTTTCCTCTCTTATTTTAAGCACTTTCTTAATTCTGAATCAGGCCCAGTGTGCTGGGGCACCTTTTTCCTTTGTGGAACATGAATATTATTCAATGTGTGTGCAAATCAGGCATGACTGTGTGTTTGACTCTTTGAACCCTAATTGTGACCTCATAGGAGGTCCGCATTTTCCTAGACCCACAAGGTTAAGAGGTAAAATCAAGATAACTAAGAACCGGATTCAGAGCTGTGCTTCCATCTGTTTTTAAGGAAGCGTAACCAAAATGAGCGCTGCGTATGCTCACAACGGGAGCGGGCAAAGAAAGATGGGCGCAGAGCTGCCCATCCGTCTGTATCCGCATCTACCTGTACTGCGCAAGTGGAACGGGAAGTTCCACAATATTTAAATGAGAAAAGAGGTGCTTTTCTTATTTAAATATCCGCAGTAGTGGTTTACGCCGCCTGCCGCAGTGGAAGGCGCAGGTCCCCATAAATGTAAAAAAAACAAAAAACTGAACAAGAAAATGTTTAAAAAATAAAAAATGTTACCAAAAATAAAAACAAAGAAATTAATGTAACATTAAACCAAAAAAATAAACGTAATAAATATATGGGGAATTCTGATGCTTGCAGTGATACAAGCACCAGCATGCCCAAGGATACAAGAGCATGCTGGCATTTGGAGAACCACCTGTCGCAGCCTGTAATGTCCAAATTAGTAATTTAATAAAATACAGGGCCAGTCCGTTACAGTTAAAAATATTGTTACATTAAATACAAAAATCTTAAAAATTCATACTTACCTGCTTTGTTGAGATTTTCATCTGTAAAGTATTCCATTTTGTAAGTTTTTAATCCATAGGAACTCTTGTGAAAATAGGAAATCCTGGTACAAACGCCATGACACATATTCTGCTGCCAGAACATCCCGCCGCTAATGACAGGTCTGCTGTCACTGTGTTCTATTTATAGCCTCTGTCAGTGTGAGAATGTTCCCACGCTGACAGCGGGTATAAGTAGAACCCAGTGACAGCAGACCTGTCATTAGCAGCAGGGATGTCTTGGCAGCTGGACCTGTGTCACATGCTGGTGCTTGTAGCACTCTACAGGCATTTGCATGCCCTATTGTCTTATTTGGGGTTGATATTTTTTATATATCAGCGTTGGGGGTGGGGGGGGAATACATTTTTATAATAATAAACAAAAAAATTATAAACTCAAAAACAGCCTAAACTTTGTACGTAGCTCGTATATGGAGCTTTTCGGGCTCTGACTGAACAGTTTTTGCTACGGGCTATTCAGAGGCTGTATAGCGGATGCGCATCTACAGATCCGCTTCAACTATGAATCAGGGCCTAAGGGAACATCAAATGCTTCACACCCAGCTGCAAATATAGGAATGGGTTCACACTTGCGTCCGGCACCCAATGCAGAGCGTAAGTGGGGTGTTTTGACTTGAATGCACCATCCAGAAGTTGTGTGTATCTGAAGGGTAAGTGTCCAGAGTTCCTACTGAGAGCAGGGAGTGCACTTCCCACTACAATGCTGCCCATACTGACCTCGGGCTGCCGTAACTCGTTCGTGGGTCAGGATCCGGGCCTATGAATCACCATTTCAAATTACTTAAAGGTAGCCAAGAAATGTAGCAATGCAATGAGAAAGGAAAGTCAGACCTTATGCTTAATATATGCAAAAGGTACCTCATTAAAAATTAAAGATTGGTGACCAAAATACACATTGTATACACATGGGTGCTGTCACCTTTTCCTGAGCCTATTCAGGTGGGCATAATGAGGGCTTTAAGAACTAGAAGAAAGCATATAATGAAAAATGGGCATATAAATGATTAGGGTACCGCATTGAGGTAATTGTAAAAGTGTATGGGATAGATCCAGACCCGAACATGCTTTACGGTCCGAAGTTACGGAAGTGCACACCCACTGCACTCCTCGCAAGTGGTAGAAAAGCTGGACACTTACATGTCTGCAGCCATATGTAATAGGGTTTTCCTGTCCTGGACCCTTCATTTAAAAGGATATCCCCGCCTAGCTGGTGGGGATAAATCCATTGTAAGTGAAGGGTCAGCCCCTTCCCCATAAGTACTGATGTAGGTAACTTCATTACGTATGTTAGTACTTACGCAAAGGAAACATCTAGCACGCGCCCGCACAGATGTTCCCTGACAGGAGACTTCCGTAAGTCCCCTGTCAGCCGGATTTCGGGATCCGGCTCTATAATTGAAAATACAAGACAATTTTCTTGCAAAAGAAAGCACTGTGCTTAATCCATTCCATGATCAGCTGCAGAAATGACTGCAGTATCTATCTAATAATTGGATATAACACGGTCACAAATGTAACCTTTGCTCTACTACAGAAGCTGGATGGGAATGGCCAGTGCGGTAGAGGTAGACTGTGGCTGTGAGTGCGAGTTGCCGGTACCAAACAGAGCGGCTATTGCCTGGACAAAGGTGACCGGCGGTACTCTGTATAGGTGGTGGGTGTGGCCAGAACAAGCGCGGATGGCCGTTGGCGGGAATGGCCGGTGCAGTGTAGATATACAGTGGGCGTGGCCAGTGTCAGCGCGAGGTGGGAGTGGGAAGCACCGGTGCAGTATGGCAGTGAGTGAGAGTGCTCAGTGTCGGCTCGGGGCGTCTGTGGGTGGAACGGGCAGTGGATTGTATGGATGCAGTATGGCTGTGGGTGGGAGTACTTAGTGTCGGCTCAGGGGCGTCTGTAGGTGGAGCGGACAGTAAACTGTATGGATGCAGTATGGCTGTTAGTGGGAAGCACCGGTGCAGAGTGGCTGTCAGAGGGTGGGAGTAGTGAGCGCAGCGTGTCTGTAGGTGTGTGGGTGGTACATGGGGAGATCGGCTCTGCAGCCAGTCAGTATTAGGAGGAGGTGGGTAACAGTCAAAAGACATGGCAGCTGCAGATCCAGGGCAGTTGGCCGCTCCCGTCCTGTTCAGCTCGGTCACTGTGTATTCCCTAGCTGCCTGCGCTGCTCAGCTACTCGTCGGGTACCTACTGGCACAGCGCCTGGGCAAAAGATCCTCGGGTACGGACAGATGGGTGCTGGTCTGGCTCTTTTATGACGCAATTGTGCACTTCACGCTTGTGAGTATTAACACACTCATTCACTGATTGGCGCTTAGCTGCTGGATGTAATAATAGTATTATTATAATTATAGGAAAATGGGGAGAGAGACTCTTAAGGACTTGTCTCTTGCTGTAACTATAACTACTGGAGTTTTGAGGCTTTCACAAATGTTTAAAAATATTCTTTTCATTTTTAGGAGAAATGCTTTGTTATTTGTGACAATGTAACTAGTAAGGTTTTCAGGTTTTGTATTGTATACTAAGTTCTTCTCAATTGATAAATATTGATAACATTGAAAAAAAACCTTAGTATTAAAAAACAAAACATATAATGTGCTGAAATGTCAAATCTTTGCCTCTTTAAGGATTGTAGGCTATTGATTTTGGATTGTAACCAGTGACCACAAAATATAAACCAACAAGCATTGTGGCTTATCCAGCCTGATCTGTAGTAATTATTGAATATGTATCATTGATTCCTGTGGAGAGGTACACATTGTGTTCAAAGTAAATGTTTAACTAGAAATTACAGAAGATTCTCCTCATGGTCTTATCAGCACTCATTTTAAATACTTTATGTACTTTGTGCCAGGGGTCTATGATATTTATCAGGTTATATCTATGATGCAATTAGGATCTATAAAATAATTCAAGGTGAATGAACCATGGGTGCAGATTTGGTGCTATTTGTACACAGCCATTATTTTACATATTCTGCTGTTGATAAATACTAGGTCCATTATAAAGTTTGCATGTTTTTGTTGTCAAAAAATATATAGAACGATTCTCCAGAAAGTGAACGTAAAGTACAAAAAATTAAAATTCACTAACCAACAATTTGTTTATATTTATTAAATATACACATTACAAGGTATAAGAAACTACTTTAATTTACCTCTAAGCTACGTTTTAGATAGGTTTTTCAGGTGTAGGTCCCTGTAGCAAACTGCCCTATTTCGAAAGGGCCGTTCACTCCCAGACAGTTCTAAACTGGCTTGGAAATGGATTGCTCATGCCTCGAAGAGGCATAGCAATCGATCCCTGGAGCACCAAACACAGTGCTCCGAAAGGTTAGGCTTCCCTATTTCCTAACCCTAAAGATGGCCATACACTGGGACGATTATCGGTCACAGCAGGGGGTGACCCGATAAACGGGACGATTTCCTGCTATCGGCACCATACACCTCCTCTGCTGGGACCGATAATCCTAGCAGAAGAGGGGAGGGAGGGCAGCACTCTCTATGGCGCTGCTGCAAAGCTATGTACAAAACTGCTCTGACAGCTTAGAAGTATACCTTCAAAGCATAGTGCATAGCTCTGCAGCAGTGTCTATTGCAGGGAGTAGTACAGACAGGGATCAGCCAAAACCGTGCTTCACACAGCGCGGGTTCGGCTGGTCCCTCTCTGTATTATTCCCTGCAATAGCCGCTGCTGCAGATCTATGCCCTATGCTGCTCTGACAGCTTTGAAGGTATACTTCAAAGCTGTCAGAGCAGCTTTATACATAGATCTGCAGCAGCGTCTATTACAGGGATAAGGAGCCATTCAGCTTGCTCCCTTAAAATATTGGGCGCTAGCTGATAATTGGGTGTTTTGGCTGATAATCACTCTAATGTATGTCCAGCTTAAGTCCTCCCTCCCGCAGCCTAATCCTAAATCCCCCTCCCGCAGCGTAACCCTGAATCACGAATCGCATACTCACCCATTCATTTAAAAAAAATTCTGCATTGTTACACACTTGAAATAGGGATGGCTGAAAAGACTTTTGGCTGTCCCTATTTCGCAATCTGGAACATTGCAGTGGGGACTTGCAACAAGGTTTTTCATTACACCAATGTAGAGGTTACAAATAATATAAAACAATCGTTCATAACAAAGTTTTCACAGCACAATGTTCTGTCAATTGTAACTGTGTGGAAGTACCTTCTCTTTGTTCACTCTACCCAATATGCAGTTTTTTCAAATTAAATAGAATATCTGCCATATAGCTTAAATATTAACATTTAAATATGCTAAACAGTTCTGTCCCGTGCATCACAGTGAAAGGCGACATTTTCATACTGTACTAATAATCATCACAAAACAAAACCACCACAGCTCATCTTTGTAATCTGGATGTGTAACTAAAATCCATGAACAAATTAAGTTAATTGTAGCTTCAAAGAGGTATAAGAGTGAGACTACAACGCTGGGGAAAAAAGCCACTGGGTACAGGAAATATATCCCAAGGGACTCAAACCCTACAAGTTCCCTTTTTACAACATGTACATACTTCACAAGACCAAAAGTTAATATTCCAAATCTCCAGCGCTCACCCGTATACGTGAAACACAGAGCAACAGTATTCACAGTGTTCTACTAAGTCAGTCATATAAAATCCAAAAGTCATGTACCACTTGCGGCACATAGCCTTGAGAAAGACCGGAGAGCCGGTTGAAACGCGTTGGAAGCTATACCTGCTGTTGCTATACACCATTGGCATCACTATGGCCTGAGACATCGGAGCTTTAAAGAAAGTGACCGTGGTTTTTATTAAAACACGCATATAGACGTTTTTATATGAGTGCCCTACTATTTGATGTGAGTACCCGATTACTACGTTTTTATTATATTGAAAATAAAAGGATTTATTGCACTAGGAAGTGGTGCTTCCTTTCTGTTCCCTTCTCCGTCTTCTCTCCCTTTCACCGAGCAAGGCCACCTGACACGGGTTGAGACCGGGAGCTGAGAGACAGGCTGACCCCCTGGAGAGAAAACCACAAGGAGACGCCATCCTGGAGACAACATCATACAGAAGTAAAACTGTGTATTACCGCATAATATCTGAACGGCACGAGTGAGTTCTAACTATTTCAGCACCATCTACTGAAGCACACTGTTCGCCGCAAGTGGTACATGACTTGGATTTTATATTTCCACTTTACATTAGAAGTGGTACACGCTCATTGAGTGAACTTACGCAAGCTCTTTGCATGCGGCAGATGTTGCACAAGTACTAACGTATGTAACTATGTTTTGAACTAAACATAAAATTGCCCACATCATTGTTCCAAAATGCTATATACAACCTTCAAGACTGGAAAACACGTAATAAATCACACAAGTCCCGTGGATCATTTTCTATTGTCCCATCACAAGGTTTAAAAAAAAGATTTCATAGTTGTTTCATTATTTTAATTAAATTTATACCAAAGCAATCTCTGAAGTATATTTAAATAGAAAATGCATTTAATAAGCATGTACCCTTTCACACTTCACAGAATTGGTCTGTTAAGAAATAGTTGTTATATGAAATAATTGCTTAGTAGCAATGCCTTACCCTATAACTTAAGACCCACTAAAATCTTTGTATTTTGGCAAAGTTTATCGTTTGAAATTGTGTAGCTCTCCTGTGCCTCCCCAGGAGAATCGTCCTTTATATGTAACACATATAAAAATAAGCATGTAAGGATTAGCTTTACATTCTTTGTAATGGCCGCCTGGTGTCCATAACGCGTCCGTATGTACTTACATCAGGGCAGGGCAGATGTAAGTCTATGTGTTTAAAAGTGTTGCAAATGGGAATTTTTCAATAAAACATTTTTTTAAGTCGTCTCTTCTGACTTCTTTTCTTCTCTCCACTGCAGTGCATGCAGGCTGATTTAGGAGGTTGAGGGTCCAAGGATGCTAGCACTATTAGTTCCTCAAAGAGGATAAAAAGATAGGCAGAGGTCAATAAATACACAGTCAAAACAGATGACTAGCAGATTTATACCAATATAAACTGTGAAAGAGAATCTGGTTAAGACTGTATCAGTTCAGCGATATCTGGCATAAGAACGGAATGTAACGTAATTCACCACTGCTTTTGTTATAGATGAAAGGGATATATTATATCAATCTAATGTGCCGATATGTGTATTAACCATCTTGTTTGCTACAACTCTCTAGCATGGTATGGAGTTCAGCAAAGTCTGGTACACAATCCCAGTGTAGCGTGCTTCAGCATTGTTAAAAATTAAAGGGTACACAGCACAGCAAAACTCTTGGAGATAGATTTACTAAGCTGCGGGAGAGGAAAAATAGAGATATTACCCATAGCAACCAATCAGATTCTAACTCTCACTTTCCTATTACATACTAGAAAATGACAGCTAGAATCTGGTTGGTTGCTATAGGCAACATCTCCACTTTTTCTATCCCTCGGTTTAGTAAATCTGGCCCCTGATCACCACATCTTTCCAAATGTAAGGAATGACTTACAATATTGAGGTTATACGGCGATCAGTACAGCTCTTTACTTCAGTCCCAATATGAGCCCTGACTTGTGAAGTTCCTGAGGGTTTCCTGGTGTCCTCGTGTTCCCTTCTGCAAATGACGGACTGGGTTCAGCCTCGATTCCTGATGCCTCTGTTTCAAACTTGCAGAGTGTCCTGGTTCACATCCATTGAATATGAGAGAGGGAAAGAAGACACAGCGGGATCCTAGAACAATAAAGTTTATTACAGTAAACCACACACATTTTCTCACATTTGAGCATTGACGTTACTAGGAGAATGTCACTCAAAGCATTTAATGGGTATACAAAATACTCCGATGGCGTCACTTAGGTACAGTTTGGTTTCAGAAATGGAGGATTCTCCAAAGATATCCTTCCGCTCATTTTATCCCCCTACTATTTGTTTTGATATAGGAGGCTGTTGAAGGAGCAACCACATTGGTTTATCCGTTGGGGAGGTTCACCCCCTGTGTTGCTGCTGGGAGCTTTTCTCTCAGCAGTAATAACAGGCAAGAGGCTGACCTCCCTGGTCATTCTGTGGATAAACTACTGTGGCTGGCCCTACACATCAATCTGGGCACCAGGTCCAAATTTCTCGTTACAATGGCAATACGTACGCAAGATTTGTTGAGCCCTGCTTCAGTTAATACTTGAGCACCCTCTGCTAGGTGTCATTGAAAAATAATCCATTTATTGTACAGCAAATTATTTCTTTTTTCACATATTTTTGGTTAATTTGGTGTGTATTGATAGGGTTATAGACAGACTGCTCTTAACATTATTTTGAAATATTGTTTTTGCTATACATGTTATATGTAGCCCTTTTAAAAAAAAAATTATAAACTATTTATAGATTTATCCAAGTTATTGACAAACCTTATAATAGGTAACAATATAGTAACTTTTCCCCAACATTGGGCATGATACATTAAAACAATTTTTAGTGATGCAGCATTTGCATACGGCTAGTACATAGACAGTACAAATGATGTGCTGTAGCATCCGTTACAGACTACTGCTATTGATGAGTATAATAAAGGGAGGAGAGGGAGTGCAGTGTGTCCTATAGGCTGGCGTTGTCCGGCTGAACACTGATTGGTGGATGCCAGGCTGCGCCGCAGTTGCTCTCAGACTCACAGAGTAAGGTAAGAGGGTTTTTATTCTTTCTTTTTGCGCACTGGTGGTGATGGGCTTTGTCGGGAATGCGAACTGATGGCACTGATGGCGCCTCCAAAGCCATCAGCACCTAGGGAACATGCCCTACAAAACCCATACTAATTACGCCACTATTTGCACCACATTAAAACCCTGAAGAGTTACTGACACATGTCCCTTTTTGTAATTTGACCTCTTTTTCGTTTTGACATAATTACTTGATAGTGCTCTTAAAATAAGTGTACATCCTAATAGCTATTATTGAAAAACCTCACACAATGCACATCATTATTCTGCACATCACATCATTATTCTGGAAGTTGAAATGATAAAGCGCAAATATTTATTTATTTAATGTGTGTGTTTTTTTCAGGCTAATTTTTTGTCCCCAGAATGGGAAATATGCCACTATCACACGTGGGAAAGCACCAGTGGTATTTGTGAGATGCAATGAACATTCTACCTTGAGGAAACATGACTGGTAAGACAAAACATACTATTTTTATTTTTATTTTAAATAGAATAATCTACATTAAAACAGAACATTTCATAGCAAACCATAGACATGTGTTAAACTTATTTGTAATTGACAATCGGAAAGAAAAACAGAACTAGACTACAATAAATTGCAAGACTGCAGAAAATGCAAAGCAATGTCATTACTTTACAGTTACATTGAATTGCAGAATCCATGTTTAAGTGGATAATGTTTAATCTTAAATAAAAACTTCTATAAGGTGGTTTACAAATATTATTTATTTTTACTGTATATCAATTAGTGGCTCTTGGGGCCATTACAATATTTTCTCTTCAATTTGTCATCTATTTTAATAGATTCCTCACTCAAGGCTCAATTACATTTATTAGTCAGATAATATGCAACACTTTTAGTTGAAGTAGCAAATATAATTGAACTGTTTTAAAAGTCTGACGCAGCAACTATATTGTGATTTCCATTTACAGATGTGAAAATATCCTGGACTTTAAAGAACACATTTTTTAGCAATTATGAATAAATTACTACCCAGAACTGAAATGAAGTTTATACCCGTTACATTTTATATAAGACAAGTATTCTATTCTTTGTGGAGCAATAACCGGAAAATAAGAAGAAAAAAAAGAAGTTTGCATATTTATTTTGGTAAATTTTTTTTAAACAGCTAAAATGTATATTATAGTATAAAATAGTATTTTTATATACTATAAAAATAGTATATAGTATTAAATTGTGTAAATCACACTGTATGTGCACTAGAATGCACATGTAAAACTTGAAGTCACACCTGTTATGAGGTTTTTCTTTTCTTGTGATGCACTTTGTCATCTGCTATAAATACTATAAGCAACTAGCATATCCTTTTCTCTCACAAATGAAAACTTCTCCACCTTCTCCAGAAATGAGGTTTTTTATTTGCTATAGATGTTATCAATGTTTGTGGATGTATTACAATAATATTATTATTATTTTACAAAACTCTATTGGAAACATTATTCTCACCAAAATAACTTTTAAACAAAAATGTTTCAACATTGATCATTACTAATCATCAATTTTTCCTTCATCCATTGAACAGATATAGGTTTGACCATTTTGTTACATTGCTACTAAAGCTGGTTACACACTTTTAAGATTTCCACAGCTTAATAGGATCACATCATCATGTGGATCTGATTATTGGGCAAATGAGTTTGTAAACACACTTTATCATTGTATAGTGTGTACCCAGCATAAGCTCAAATTTGTTATATATTTATTATTAATCCAGTAAAAAAAATAAGAGCACATAATCAAAAATTGATCAAAAAATATGAAAAAAAATTATATTTTCTGTAAACTATAACTAATTATCAATAATTGTAGCTGATAAAATATTCCTAATCATTTATTATATCCACTTATGATTCTATAGTAAATGTGTGTTATTCACAACAATTTAGAGTAGGAATGTTGCAAGATCTTTTATTTCGGTCAAAAAATAAAATCTACTGTGCATGTGTAAATTAAATAATATAATAAAAAAAATATATATATGTAATGAATTGGCAATTGAATGTGAATGGTAAGGGCATATATTGTTTGGACTTGTAATGTTATTAGTTACATTCCACACTTTCATCTAGTTAACAGTCTGTCACTTCTCTCACAGTGAAAGTGGAAAAATATCAATTTACTAGTCAGCCATGAAATATTGATGACGTTCTGGTTTCTGGAAGGTTGTTTCACAAGTTCTACATATATTTTTACTGGAACCCTTTAAAACTATCGAGATAATAAAAGCTATATTACAGAAAGACTAGAACCCATATCATGCCATCTCAAAGATTAATATTTTATTATTATTCCTATAGCTGTAAACTACTACCTATTTCATAGCACATAGAAAAATGAATGATATGAGATCACCCCTTCTTTAACAGAAGCTGTTCCCCACATTTTTCAAGGCTAAGTCAAAGTTGAAGGATACTACTTTACTAACGATGTACTATTTACCTAAACTGATAAGTTCCTAAACCTTTACTATGGCCAAGGCATACTGCCTCAGTACAATGTCAAGAGCATTGACATTGGAAAGAATTTTGCATTACCTCAGCAGGAGCCAAAAGAACATCCCTCGATCCTGTCACATGTTGGGATCGCTCTGCTTATACTGCTCAGGCAGTGTGTTTAAATATTGCTCATCTACAGCATGCTGTCAACAGGAGCAAAATGTTCCTGCCTATCACTGATAATAATTCAACACTGTAGGTCTAGAACATTAGACTGTCTAAAAGTAGACAACACTCCCACTAGTAGACAATGAAGACTGAGTATTCATTCATTGTCAGAGATTAACAGATTTAACACAAGTGTTTAATTTATTTTAATATAGATATTTGAAAGAGTATTTTAAGATTTTTTTTTACCGTTCTTAGTTTAGTAACATGGGACCGGATCCTCAGTTAATATTAATAGGCGACTTACATACGTAATCAATTTGTACTGCGTTTACACAGTACAATGCTTTCTGTATCAAAACGCATCCACGTGATGCCACATTCTGCGCAAACTTCACTATCCGCATGCTGGGGGGCATAGCCATGCTTTTTGTACAGTAAGTCTTTTCATGAGTTCCAGTATTCCATACGTTCAGGGCTACGTTTGGAATACTTAAGGTAAGGTGCAGTACACGGTAGAAATGCTGGGGAGAATGCTCACTTTCCTTCATGTGGAATGGAGAATAGCAAATTCCAACACTAGCAGCCACATCAGCAGAGAACATACGGAATGTGCTCATAGTTTTGGATCCGGCTCATGGATATTATCGGTATATGCATTTTATGTAAAAATCCAACAAATTTCATTAGCTATTATTTTATTACATGTAAACTTTAGTTGTTCAACACTATGGGCTAGATTTACTAACCTGTGGAAAAGTGGAAATGTCTCCCATGGCAACCAATCAACTTCTAGCTTACATTCTCTAGTATGTAATGCTATGGGCAATTATCTCCACGTTTCCTTTTCTGTAGTTTAGTAAATCTAGCTAGCCCTATGTGTCATTTTAATGTAAATGTTACTATTTCCATTCTATTGTATTATTTAGGATATAGCAACTAATGTAGTTAACTTTATCAATTACACGCTTAAATGGTATGGGTGTACAAGTAATCTTGGAATTAGTACTGGAATTTGTTACAATATGTCAAGAATGGGCTGGATCCATACCTTGTTAAGTGCATGAACTTAGTTACTCAAGGGCTAAACCATGTTGATTTCAGGGCGAGCCAAGTTAATTGTATACTTTGCATGCAGGGATATATCTTTGAATTGCTTACCACACACAGATACTGACCAGCTTTACTATTACACTGTTATTTAGACTTGGGATAGGAAACATCACCTCTCATCTCTAATACTGTTTGCATCAGATGAAATATGACTCCCCCTGAAATCAACATGGTTTAGCCCAGGAGTAACTTTCCTCCTTTAATATCAGGCTCCTGCTTAAGTCTGGATCCAGCCCATTGTTCAGATTGGCCACACTTGTAGTTGACCAAGCTGGATGGATCTGGCTGTTTGGATCTCAGACTGAATAGATGATATGGCAAAGGCAAATAGAGTTTGTAGTGGGGATGACAGATAAAATAAATTGGCAGTAAATAGGGGGTATTAATTAGTGCTTAATGCTCAAAGTGTGAACAGGCAGAGTTGTGTGAAGGACTCTAAAAATCAGGTGTCTCTGTATCTAATCAAGAGCCGTATCTTGTAATTACTGGGCCCCATAGGAAGTTTTGGTGGGACCCAGTAATGCAGCACTGCCCCCTCTGATCTGATCCTGCACTTACTCACATGCCCCTAGAGGTTTTAACTTCTCCTCATTGCAGTCTGTGGCAGCAGCATCCCAATAGCCCATGGTATACAAGTATAATCGTTGATGCAAATTTATCCAACAAACAGTAATTGTTATGCTTTACAAAATAAGCAATAAATAATAGATGAATTACACTGAATGGAACAAATGGTTACAAGGGAAAACACTTTTTAGGAAGCATAAACATTTAAAACCCCGTCTCTCCTGTTGTGTTGCATAATGCAACCCAGGGTAAATGATAAAATACTTGCTTACTATAAGCAGTTCTCATACTGTTTTTAGTGCCCGTATTCTCCCTGCTGTTAGACGCTGCAGGAGTCGGAGCAGGGTTCATTTGAATAAACCCCTTAGTGTGGAGTCACACACTAGCTCATATGGCACTAGGTAGCCTAGGAGGAGATGATTCCATGGACCTTGCACTAGCTCCCTGAGATAAACCAGCTGCTATGATTATCACCAGTGTCACTCATTAATATTAGAAAAATATATATTACAAAGTTTATCGATAAATTCCCTTCTATATCTGAAACACAAACAGCAGATCAGTGTTTGTAAAATAGGCTTTCCAAATTCCC
>WWET01000250.1:146236-162892 GCA_011038615.1 Limnodynastes dumerilii | reverse complement strand
CAACACTAGTATACTAGTGTTGCTGGGCAGGGGGGCAGGACTTGAGGCCGTGGTTTCAGTGAAACCACGGGCCTCAAGTCACTTGCGGGAGATTTGCTGGCTCTCCCGGGATACCAGGAGTACTGCCCGAATTTCAGGAGTCTTCCGGACATTCCGGGAGAGTCGGCAAGCCTGCCTTACACACATATGTAACTTAGCTATGTACGTCTGTAGGTACGCTATCGGAACATCTGACGCGTGCAAGCCTGAAAGCTAGTTACACTGTATACATATAAGGCCTGATCCAGACCTACAACAGCTGGGTGCTTTTTTACGATGGTCGTAAACGTAAAAACGGCCATTTGTACTTACTGGGCATGCGCGGGGAAGATGTTATGCTCAGAAATTCTGACCGTATGGGCCTTGAGCATGCCACCTTCATAACTACGGTCGAGGGGGGCATGTCTGACATATGATTTTCGTAAATACGCACCGAGGGCGGGATGATGCATTTAAATCGTACAGATAGGGGGCGTGCTAAGCGTAACTACGCAAAGAGCTTACGACTGTCCGCGATTACGATCACAACATTCAGGGTAGGGTTTGCTGGGAGCGAAAGACGGCAAGAGTAAGTAAGACCAAGGGGAGAGCCTATGGGAGTGCATCGTAGGTACGCTGGTGTAAATACGCTACGCACATGAGCGTAGGTCTGGATCAGGCCCATAGTGTATGACATGTAGGTCTTTCTACTGTAGGACATAAATACATTAGCGATTGTGCAAAGAAAAGCTATTAAAATGGTGTATGTCCTGTGTCACAAAATACACCAAGAAAGACTAGATGAACTGAACATGTATAGCTTGGAGCAGAGAAGGGAATGATAGCATAGCAGCTTTCAAATATATCAAGGGTTGTGACCAGCTAGAGGAGGGGGCATTTTTCAGAGGAAAAGGTGTAATAGAACACAAGGGCATGAATATAAACTGGAGGGTGGTCAGAGAAAATGGGAGCAGAGAAGGGAGAGGGGGGACATGATAGCAGCTTTCACATATATCAAGGGTTGTGACCAGCTAGAGGAGGGGGCATTTTTCAGAGGAAAAGGTGTAATAGAACACAAGGGCATGAATATAAACTGGAGGGTGGTAGATTCAGAGAAAATGTGTGGAAAGATTACTTCATGGAAAGGGTGATAGATAAGTGGAATATTCACCCATCTGAGGTGGTTGAGTAGAACAGTTTAAACATTCTTGGGATAAATATATCTTAAATCTCAAACTAAATTGAGGGTAAATTGGGTCTAGGGTCAGTATAGTTTTAAATAAACAACTGGGCAGACTGGATGGGCCATGTGGCTCTTATCTGCCGTCACTTTCTATGTTTCTATGTTCTTTAAATACCGCTGGGTGTGAGAGAGCTGCAGTACAGCAGTATAAGAAATATTCAAAGCACCTTATCTGTCTCATCTATAAAGTACACAAAATACGATACTCTAATAAGAGCAAATTGTTGATACTTAATTTATAAGATTCCTGTCCTGGAAAAATCTGTTGTTAGATAAAGGTTTTAAATTAAAAAACAAGAACTGACTTTTGACACCTTGCATTGTGAGATATTGATGTGTCTGTGACAAATTGTTGTTGAATTACTACAATTGACTTAATTTGATAAAATATAAATAATTTTTTTTAATTATTATTTTAATAAAAAATCTGTCTGCTTGTGACAGTTACATATTTTAATGGTACATAAAAATAATTGGGCTTAATCATTGTAAATAGCTGAATTGATAATTACAAAACAGCCCCATCTGCCGTCAATGTAATAGAACTGTAATGCAGAGGTCTATGGAGATGATTTGATATGTGGTTTATTGCAGCATCTGCTGTAAATACAATGAGCCGGATTCCGCACACGGATTGTGGAAGTCAGGTGAATATCTGGCCATGCTCATGCCTGATGTTCTGCAACGGACCTCCAGAGTTCTGTATGCCTGGAGATCTGTCCAACAGGGCAGTGCATCCCCTCCGCCTGCCTACTCTGTAAGGTAGAGAGGGCACATGCGTTTTACCTACAACTGCAAGGGACGGCGATGGGGTCCAATGTGGCCCCTGCTTACGCCAATTTATTTATGTTTGATTTTGAGTCCAAGTACCTGCTTGGTAACCCCACTTTTTCTCCCTACATCAAATACTGTGTTCGCTGCATAGATGACCTCTTTTTTATGGGGACAGGTACCGAGGCCCAACTGATTGCCTTTGTGGATGAATTAAATCATCTTGATACTACTATCAGATTTGCTATGACTTATGATAAGTATCTAATACTGGTCTCCAAACAGAAATTTACCGCAAAGCAACCGACAGGAATACTCACTACGTGCTGACAGTTATCATCCTCGCCCATTGAAAACTGGTCTGCCCTTTTTCCAGATGGTCAGAGCCACACGTGTCACGTCTGACCCCAGTAAACTCTCTAAAGCATTAGACAACATGGGCCAACGCTTTCTAGACAGAGGTTACAGTCACAAGGAACTGAACAGAGAAACTATCCTGTCAGGCTCCACCATTTCCACTAAAGTTAACAGAATGGTATTCTACACGACTTTTTCCACCGTATCCAACTGTATACGCAAGGCGGTCAATCAACATTGGCATATTATGGCCACCAATCCCAAGATTAGACAAGAATTGCAATATCCTCTGCTTATCAGCTACAAACGTAGTCACAATCTGAAAGATCAGTTGGTTAAGAATGATATTTAACCTGACAATAAATCCATTTGGCTTGCACTGAAACATGGTGTATTTTGATGTAGTGGATGTGGAAACTGCCAATTCTTAATTACTGGAGAATACTTTTTATATCCTTCGATGGATCTTAATTTTACCATTAGACACAGCCACTTCTGCGACAATAAATACGTGGTTTATGTCATTGTTTGCCCCTGTTCTAAAATATATGTAGGCAAGACCACACACATGCTTAAAGAATGGATTGCTATGCACCTCTCATCCATTAAGAAGGCCTTTTCCATCATGGACCCTAAAACACCCCCTTGTGGCAAGACATTTCGGGGAGATGAAGCATTGAATGAAAGATTTCAAATGTCTGCCGGTGGCACAGATTCCGCCTCTCAGACGAGGTGGCGACAGAGAGGCCCTGGTCTTACAAAAAGAGGCCAGAGTCACTTACATTTTTAGAGCATTGACCCCTGATGGACTTGATGAGGAGCTCAATCTATCATGCTTCCTTTAATGCCTTTATTTTTGCTCTTTATTGTTCTTAACCATTTTTATTAATCTGTTATTTTTATACAGGTTTATATATTTATTTTGTTTCCACCTCCTAACATATTTGTTTTCCTTCCCACAGCCCCACTCTGATCACCAGACTTGGCTCTGTTCAGCCAACGCTATGGAATCTGCGCTAGAGACACACTGTGGTCACCCTGGCAACAACCGACTCTTCCTCGACTGTACAGCGCCCCCTAAATGGTCGGATCCGTTGTCACTCCTGGTTGCTACGGCAACAGGGCTTCGATGAATGTGATGCTTTTCTCCCATGACTTCCGGCAGTGGTCTGCGCTAAAAGAGCCTTAATGTTTCAAAGATGGCGCGGCTGATTGGATGAGTGCTCTATTTATATTGCATTTTTAGGGCCTTATTCAGAGCTCGACGTTGCAACAAGAAACATAAATGACGTTAGAAAATTACTGCACAAATCGGAAAACTCCGGGCGCATTGCATATGCGCCCGGAGTTTTCCGATTTGTGCAGTAATTTTCTAACGTCATTTATGTTTCTTGTTGCAACGTCGATTGCGTATACGCTTCACCATCTGCAGATGGTTTCTCTCTCTCTCCTTTTCTATAGATAGGCCGCCAGCCTACGTGTTTCATTAATGTGATCCCTGATGAAGTCACATTGATGAAAGCGTAGGTGCAGGACATTCAACTCTTCTACTTCCACCTGCTACTATCCAGATCTACCAAACAAACACAGTGTTGGGAGCTGGTGGCTGCTGCTTCTTATCGATGATCTGGTAACAGCGCCCGAATGTGGAGCTGTCTCTTGCAGTGGTTGATTGTGTATATATGCTTCTTATATGCTTGTGTATATATGCTTCTTATATTTCTATTTTTGGTATGCACGTTTTTAACCGTGTGTGGTGATTTTTATAAATAAATTTGATTGCGCTATGCCTTTTGTCTTTTTTAGCTATATATTGGGTCATGTGACATGTATTTTTATATTGACTTGGGGACCTCTGCCGGGGGTGAGCTCTCAATTTAAAAACATGATATATGACTCAAAGTTGGGACTCTGACAGTCCAGTCAGGCCTATGTAGATAGCTGTAGACAGAAGGAATGTACCTCATTGGTGGATTAAACAATGAAGTCATATCGATGCATCTCAGATAAAAAAAATTGTGCTTATGGTAATTACTATGAGGAATGAAAAGATTGCTTCTGTATTTGCTACATTACTGTATGGCTAGTAAGCTCCCTGAGAATGAAAGCTTAAAACCAGCTAAAAATACATTATTTATGCATAGATACAGGCAATGCAATATTTTATGTGAAACCATTATATGAAAAGACAGCATATCAAGTCTTGCATTGATTGTAAAGTAGGTGCATTCTATGTTGTACGCCAAGGTTTCAATTTCTTTAATATATAATTGTGAGAAGTCTAATATTTGGCCATGTTGGTAAATGCTCAAGGGACACTTTGCTGTTAAATGCATCATCCATTAGTTTTTCTTTATACAACACTTACAGTAATTGAAATAGCACTAGCAAGTACTCTGGTCATTGTATGATATGGTGCAAAATGAGTCTGTGATGTAATTGTGAGCCAGTTGGGGCTGAATCAAAGTTTTGGAGTAAGGGTAAATCAGGTGCAAGTGTACAGCTCTGTTATACCATTTTGCAAAGTACTTTTGCTTGCAGGAAAATACATTACTTTTGCACACAGATCTCAAATACTGCATAACTTTATGTTTAATTTAATAAAATAGGATTGAGCAACAGCGAGGCAACCTCGTCCTTCTGCTTCTGCTGAGACTGAGAGCCGTGACTACTGTCGATGCCTACTGGGACTTCAGCCACTGCTCCCGGACCTCGTATTGACAGCACGCATATAGGATTCATGAGGGAAGTGGGCACTGGTTTATTTATTGTTTCATTTTTTTTATCCTATTTTTTATATGTATCATTAAAGATTGTGTTAATTATTATCCCCTGTCTCCTTTTATGGATTCAAAAAAGGATTGAAAGGAAAAGACTATGCTATTTGACTTCTTAGCGGTCTCCCTATTTAACCATATACTGTTTTGCCACTCTTGCCACTTTGATCATTTATAGAGCCTTGGACTCCTTTATTGTTTATTTAATATTGTTTTTTCAATATTGGTTGTTTTTCTAACTGGGTATTTTTTGTTATTTTATCTATCATTATTTTTACCCCCCTTGTAGTTTTTACCATCTAAAAAAGGGTTGAGTGTGGTCTCTTAAAAGCGCTAATACAACCTATCGCAGCTAACAAACACCTTTAGAGTGTCCAAACTCTAAAAATTACAGATAAAACAAAGGTTTGTAGGTGTGGAAGACAGCGCAGGAGGGATAAAACATGGGATCAATATACAAATATCTTGAACTGAGGCTGTGTGTCCCCCAAAAATAAGGTTCTAAACGGCATACAACAGGAAGGAATCCGCTTGTGGAATAAAGTCCTTTGTTCTTTTGATCAAAATCCCCTAGACATATCCTCCCAGGATGTGCGTGAAGTACATATAAATGAGAGAGATATGATACAGGTTAAAATAGATCTCCCCTTATAGGGATATAAATAAATGGAATGAGCAAGGTATGGAATAAATAAATAAATAGATAGATGAATTGAATAAATAAATCATTCATTTATTGTAAAAACCATACCCATATACCCAAAAGGGTTGTACTAGAAAACGGATCCCAATAGTACCAGTAAAAATACAATTTATTAAAGTGCTATCTACCAATAAAACATATAAATATAGACTGTAGAGCCATGGTTAGAAACCCAACATAATAGGGGAAGAGGTTTTGTCCCTTTTAGGGGCTATAGAGATTCACATTATAGGGAATTGCCGTCTTTCCCCAGGTACCCTTCCCCCATAAGGGATCTCTACTACGAAGAGCCCATATCCACCTTCAATAGATTTGACCCCCTTTTAGATTTCAATTCCGATCAATCTTTTTTAGAAGAGAGAAGGGGGGGGGAGTCTTTCCACCCCTACTAACTCAATATCAATATTCCATAAGAAATAAACAGGAGACTGGGAATTTCAGAAAAAAGAGACAGGTACGAGGTAAACGAGGAGGGAATAACAAACGAAAACAAGATAGGCTTAGAAACAAAAATAAAAAAGAAAATATACGTAGTGGCCAAGAAAGTCCCCTCTCCCCAGTAATCCCCCATTCACCATTAAAAGAGAATAAATCAATTTTCAATTTAAGTTCTTATGAACTTTCAACGGAAGAGATGGGAATTTTAAAGAAAGGATTAAAATTTGCCCCGAGTAATCAATGTGATATTTTTAATACCTTCATTGATGTTAAGAAATTTGTCAGGAAACTGACAATAAAGAAATTTTTTAACAATGAACCCGATGTTTTTCCACAATCCCAAAATAAGTTCAAACCAAAATCCACATTTTTCCCTACCCACAAAAAAGGAAATTTTATAGACACCTTCGAAAAATTGGTGACTAGGGATATTCGAATTATGGAAGGTAGAATAAGAAATAAGAAACCCCATATGAAAAAGAATCTAACAAATTCGGAGTTTAAAGCCCTTCAGAATTTGAAAGAGAATAAAAATATAGTCATTAAACCCGCAGATAAGGGCGGCGGCATAGTGGTTCAGGATACGGGTGATTATCAGAATGAAATTGAACGCCAATTACAAGATAATGAGACTTATAAAAAACTTTTAAGTGACCCGACCGTTATGAAAGATATACCCTCATATGTCAAGGATACTAAAGACCTTCTTAACCAACTAAAAGATGTAGAGTGGAAGGAAGACTATCATTTAGTAACAGCAGATGTCTCCTCCCTCTACACCATAATAGAACATGAAAAGGGAATAGAAGGAATCCACTTTTATTTAAACCAATCATTGAAAGATGAAAAATTAATCAAATTTTTATTGGAAGGTATTCGTTTTATTCTGACCAATAATTATTTTTATTTTAATGGGGCTTTTTATATTCAAATTCGGGGTACCGCCATGGGGACCAGGTTTGCCCCCTGTTACACAAATTTATTTTTGGCATATTGGGAATTATTTTCCCTACCCAAAGGGGGTACAAACCTGGTCACATGGCGGAGATATATAGATGATGTTTTATTTATTTGGGGGGGCTCAAAGGACCTTTTAGAAGATTTTTGTAAATTTTTAAACCATAATATTTTAAACATTAAATTAACTTTTGAGATTAGCAGGGTTGCAGTTAATTATTTAGATCTTAATATATATATTGAAAACGATAAGATTAAAACACAGAATTATATCAAAAGCACAGATATAAATTCCTACATACCTACAACAAGCAATCACCATCCAGTATGGCTTAAAAATATTCCTAAAGGAACGATATTATCCAATTTTCATAAATCCAATCCATTTTTTCACAATCATCTTGATAATCAGGGCCAAACAGTGGGCCATTGTTTTAAATGTATGATGTCAATTATTTTCTTTTCATATATGTTTTACTGTCCGTATAAGTATGTTTTTTCGGGATTTATTTTTATCTGAGGCTTGTGTATATAATAGACCATTTATCCAAATATACATACGGCATACAACTAACAGAGATATGTTCTCCGGGACTGTAATAACATAAGCACCTATCAGGAATCGTCAACGTGCGTCCATAACAACCTCCCCTGGAAACATCACGGACGTCACGATTGTTGGACTGAATAGGAACCAGAAGTAACCAGCCGTCACCATAACAACACACCTATGCATCTTGATTGTCGTATTGAAAGATACCGGAAGTACTTGATAGCTACCATGGCAACGGACTAATCCACGTCATACACTCTTCCGGGACCCTGTACTATAACATACACACCTTAACAGAAGGAGGATCACTTTTGAGAAAGGGCCAAGCCCGAAACGCGTTAAGGTTCCTCTGTTGTCTGCATCCAGGTGTCTCCCTTCCAGCGCTCATGTCTCTTGTTGGGTCCTTTTCCATCGGTAGCGGACGTCCACAATCTACCCCCGGCATCAAAAGACCAGATCCTGGTATGGGTTTCTAACTGTGGCTCTACAGTCTATATTTATATGTTTATTGGTAGATAGCACTTTAATAAATTGTATTTTTACTGGTACTATTGGGATCCGTTTTTTAGTACAACCCTTTTGGGTATATGGGTATGGTTTTTACAATAAATGAATGATTTATTTATTCAATTTATCTATTTATTTATTCCATACCTTGCTCATTCCATTTATTTATATCCCTATAAGGTGAGACCTATTTTAACCTGTATCATATCTCTCTCATTTATATGTACTTCACGCACATCCTGGGAGGATATGTCTAGGGGATTTTGATCAAAGGAACAAAGGACTTTATTCCACAAGCGGATTCCTTCCTGTTGTATGCCGTTTAGAACCTTATTTTTGGGGGACACACAGCCTCAGTTTAAGTTATTTGTATATTGATCCCATGTTTTATCCCTCCTGCGCTGTCTTCCACACCTACAAACCTTAGTTTTTACCATCTGTTTGGTTGCATTTTACAATATTTGTCCCCAAATTTTATAATGTACTATCTCCTCCTCAACATAAGTGTTAGATCTCTTTCCCCCCTCCACCATCTTGCCTGTTCTTGCTAGTTATCCCCTTTCTATTAGTTCCATTTAGCGCCAATACACATACTCTTTGTTTGTTTATTCCTATTTTTCGAGTTGGGTCTCTAATTCATTGTGTGAGTTGTGCTGCAGGGTAACGCTTTTTATACCCCTTTCACATCACCACCAAATACCTCGGCAAAAACCAGAGTATTTGGTGTTGATGTTAAACCGCTATTTCCGGTCGACCCGGGTCAAGAGACCTGGGACTTCGACCCGGCAAAAAAGCAGGGTTATTCACGGGTCTTACCCGGGAAGGGTGGCGATGTGAAAGGTCCAGGGTTGTTTTCAACCAGGGTCTTTCATATTGCCTCCCGATTGGTTCAGATTTGTTTACTGTTGCTATGGCAACAGTAAACAAATCTGTTTTTNGTATAGGGCATGCTGATGCTTGTAGTGCTACAAGCATCAGCATGCCCAAGGATGCCAGGGCATGGTAGCACTTGGAGAACCATAAGTGCCAGCATGCCCTATCATCTTGTGCAACAAAACACAAATTTACACCCTTCCTAGCTAATAAACAGAATATAGGGCCTACCCCTAACATAACAAAAAAAATAAAAAAAAAGGTACAAAAAAGAAAAATATAGAGCGCTTCACAGATTAATCTATTTTATTATTAACAAATCATTTATAAAAAAGAATAAAAATATGTATCATAAAACAGCCTTAATAATGGTGCACTGGGACTAGAATTCCACCAGTGACACACCACAATAACAGTATAAAACAATATTTGCAAATATTGTTTTATATCCACATGAACTTAACAACCCTCCAAAATGGGGGAAGTGATTAGATCAAACCACGCACAACCCTTATCCAACCCCAAGCCTCAATACTTCTGAGCATACCCCAAGCTCATCTTGCTAGACAGTGGCATCAACCACAGGAATGGTAAAATAGCTATTCAGTTTATTCATGTCCTACATAAATAAAATGTTTGAGGGCTGCAGCAATATCTTGATGCGACTCTGGGTAAAATAGTCTTTAATGCAGTTCAATAACCACTCTACAGCAGCGTCAATTCTAATATTCCTGGATCTACCTGTCATGGCGTCTCAGAAGTGCAAAAAGTTATTAGAGGATTGTGAACTATTTTACCATTAATATAAATGCTTTGCTGTACTGTATAAATGAAATTGGTAAACGGTCCCTTGAATTGTGAGAGATTGGATACATAATAAGAAGGTTTACACCAACATTCCTCTAGACACTGGGGACCACCAACATTACCTACTTCCTCCACTAACATAAACAGAAGATACCAGTGACCCTAAAAGACTGCTCTGGTCCACTAGAAAGATTTTGCATCTCCTAAGTCACAGAATGGGCCTCAATGCCATCTTTCTACTCTTCCTGGGAAATCTAGACATTCAAAACGGCACAGCCCCCTACAGGGGCGTTTTAAGAAGTGAGGAGGTCATTGTTCATGATTTGTACATGCCCCCCCCCCCCTCCACACACACACAGCATCCCTACCTCACATCCAGCGGTGGTCTGTATGCATATGAGCTGACTGACTCATATGCATACTTACTTTATATATAGATTTTGGTACAGAGTGTGCCATGGGGCCGCCTCTTCTGAGGGCCCCATGTGCATTGCCCACCCTGCATCCATTATAGATGTGCCAGGGGCTCCCTACCATCTCACAAGGTGGAATAAAAATGGAATTCTTAATAACGCCTGCATTCCACACATCGAGTCCTCACATCTGCTGAATCTGCAGAAATGTTCCCCTCCACAGGAGCGTTTAATTGGCATAATTCCAAGTAAAGCATTATGTAGCTAAGACCATAGGGGGCAAACTGGCCTGATCAATTTAGCAATGTACTATTACAGCACCTACCCCTATAAAGACTATCAACACACATTACAGACTCCCATGAGAACATATAGACCACACTTATATTCACACAGTGGTTGATTACTTTCCATTGACCAGCTATTAAAAGCTATATTCAGATGCAGCAAATTACTTTCAACCAGAAGATATATTTAACTATACCTTAATGTATTGCACAGAATATACATCTCTCTTTGCATCTATAGATGCCCTAACTTACCAAAGATGCCAAGCCAGCACAAGTGTTTGAGGCAATTATGTAAGGATACACAGTGTAGGGTCCTTCTCTAACAGCTGAAACTAGGTCCAGACTAACAGGAAACTATCCGTCCCCTTGTTATAATGGGCTGGATCCAGACCTACCTTCCCTTTACGTTTCCTCCCCTCCGTCGTATGTACTTTTCCCGTGTTACGCTTTCCAAACCCCACCTTAACTTTTCCAAGCGTAACTCCTGTCGGCCGTAATGGCTGCACTTACTTACACACCTAAGAACGCCCATACTGTACGATTTACATCCCTCACCCCGCCTCCAGAGTGTAATTACAGGTCTGGTATGGTTGGCACGCCCCTTCGTCCATAGTTACGCTCTTGATGGGTGGAACGTATGTACAGAGTTACATGCTGTAACATCTGCCGCGCACATGCACAGTACCTGCAAAATAGCGTTTTTATGTCTCCGGCTAGCATAAATACGCTAGCGGACGTAGCTCTGGATCTGGCTCAGTGTGACAGACCTTGTTCATCTGAGTGCTAATTTAACATGAGGAACCAGGGCACTAGATAAATGAGAGCTGCAATTGAAGCATCAAAGCTGATCCAGAATCAAATCAACAAATCAAATGTGACAGTCTACAATTCAAATCATATGTCTCTGGGAACATATATGAGACGCCTTGAAGCTGTGAATTCATAATCAAAGCCATATAAATGCCAGTCTACCTGTAACTGTAGACACAGAACCCATGTTGAGGTTTCATCAGCAGAAATGCAAGTAATGTCTGTAAAAGAAAATGCATTAAGCATAATAAATGTTACTTTTGCATTAGCATCGTTTATGCATTTTAGCCTCTTGGGTCCTGTTTATTGGCCGGAAGTAACTGTGGCTTAGAGGTTATTGATTTATTAAATAGGTATTGTATACTAATGTTGTATACTAATGGACAGTGTGGGGAAGAGTCTGTTCATTCCAAGGTGTGGAGCACAGAGTGAGCAGCGCATTACAAGCTCCAGCTGAGTATGACTAGCGCACAGAAGCCAGGATGTACCAGCAAAGCAAGTTTACCAGATGGGTAATGATTTTATTGGTTATATTATATTTGTTTTTTTGTTCTTTTTGTTTATATTTTTAATGCTTATCCTTAATATGTTTATATACCTACAGCTAATGATGTATATTCTATATATCATTCTAATATGTTTGAATTTGTGCTGAATTCATACTGTAAATTTTGATACCATCCTTAAATTCATTATATTTTTTCAATGTTGCTGATTATCAAAATATTAGTGTTATTCTAAATGTCCCTTATTAAGATGTCCCTCATCTGCTTAGTTTAAGTAATTAGATGCAATCATGGTAATATATACAAGCCTATAAAATAACAAACATGACTAAAATCATACTTGGCAAAAAGATGAAATATGTATTTGTTTTTGTTTAGTTTTGTTAAGCAATAATATAGTGGTGTCATACAGATGCTGTTCCTTCAAATTAGTTTTTATTCCCAAATATTAAGAATTAACATTAATGTCACATAAACACTTTAATTGCTTGATGGGTTTTACAATACTGGCAGCACTGCTTTGAAAAAGTGGCCAAGAAGTGAAATCGACTTCTGGTACTAGATTTACTAAACTATGAAAAAGGAAAAGTGGAGATGTTGCCCATAGCAACCAATCATATTTTAACTGACATTCTCTAGTATGTAATCGGAAAGTAAGAGCTAGAATCTCATTGGTTGATGACATCTTCATTTTTCCTTTTTTGCAGTCCCTAATGAGGTATAAATCTGCATTGCCATGCTGCCATGCTGATTACATGCACCAAAATGCTCCCATATATCGATTAGTACGTAGCTTAGACTTACAGCTTCATATGACCGGAGAGGTTGAAAGGTTGGCAGGCATTATTGTAAGTAGAGTAAAGACGGCTCTATATAAGTGTAGCACTCTTCAAGATGCAACTTTATGAGTGTTCCCGGTGGAACTTAAGGTTTGGTAAATACCCTGAGTTAAATGACACCACACAAGACAATTCTTAATCAACTATTGTATTTAATAAAGAATTAAGCAAAATACATGAATAATACTAAGCTTCATTTCTGCACTCAGTCAGGTCAGTTACGTACAAAGCCTGGGTCACTTCTGCATTCAGGACCGGATTCACAATTAATAACGTTGGTGACTTACGCACGCAAGGTCCGTAAGTCACCTGACTTATCTGGAGGGTGCATGTGTGGCATCCCTGCAGTGTCTTGAGAACTGTGTGATGTGCAGGGTGCTTTGGGCAGCGTAAGCGGTGGGAGCTAGTGTGAGGTTGTTGCTAGGCAGCAGCCAGAAGACAGCCAGCTGGTGTTTGAGGGAGGTTGCCTGGGCAACAGTCAGCTGACAGAGGCATGCGGTGATTCTGGAAAGATCTAGGAGGTCTGTTAGACTGACAGTTGGTGTGTGGTGCTGGGCAGTTGATCTGTGAGGAGAGACAGTGAAGGAAGGCTAGGTGGATCTTTGATAGAGAGTGGGCAGAAGCGGTGTTGCGGGGCGGAGAAAGCAGTGTTATCGGAGGAGAGGGTGACAGAAGGTGGCGATTGCAGAGGTGGCGCTGTGAACTGAAAGGCATCAGAGGTATCGGAGGTGCTGTGAGGAAAACAGAGATTTTCTGAGAGGTGACGGAGGAGGTGATGTGAACTGAGAGACATCAGAGGTATCGGAGGTGTTGTGAGGAAAACAGAGAGGTGCTGAGAGGAGACAGAGGAGGTGCTGCATAACGGGAAAAGCCTTAATAGAATTGGAGGTGTTGGAGAATGAACGGTGCATTGGGGAAATTATTAGCAGTATTGGAAGGTGCCTGAGAGAGAGAGCTGTATATTGTGGGGAGTCTTCAGAGGTGTCGGAGGGATGCATTACAGAAAGTGAAAAGGTAGAGAAAGTACTGTAGAGACTTCTATGGAACAGCAAAGCTGCTGCAGAGTGTAGTAGGGAGAAGAGGTGTATACATTTGGGAAGAAGAGGGGAAGTTGTTGAGAAGCTATATTTTTTTGAAGCAGAGACTTTGATAACTCTTCTTACCTTCATTAAATTGGTAGCTTAAGAAAACATTACTATTAACCTGAACTTTTCTGCAAAAGAGTTTAATTTGTGAACTTTATATGTAATTTCAGAACTTTAGCACTATACAAAGTGATTTATAGTTTGTATGCATGATTAATTAGTTTACAATCTCACTATTAGTAATTATAAAACGATTATTAAAAAACGTTTGTACCCTCTGAACGACCAACAGAAGGTTGAGGTTCTTATCGGACAACTGAAAGGCTCAGCTCATCGTGAAGTCATGTCATGGCCATTTGACAAGAGACAGACTGTTGAACAAATATTCAAACGATTAATGACTATCTTTGAAGTTCAAACACTATCTGCTCTAAAAGTGCGGTTCTATGCATGTAAACAGGCACCAGGAGAGAGCCTGCGTGACTATACTCTTACCCTGCAGGAGGCCCTCCAGGCAATTCAGGCCGTTGACCCAGATGGAATAAGGAATGCAGATGAAGCGTTAATTGCCCAACTGATTGAAGGTGCCCACAGAGAGTCAACCCGGACCCAATTGAGAATGTTACGCTTGCAGCTTCCAGCTTCCCCATCATACTTTCTTGGACTTTAAAGAAGCCGTCATCAATGTGTTGGGTACAGTTGCGGAGCGGAAAATAGACTTTTCTGAAATGTCAGGACTTTCATGTCAAGCCCATACAAAAGATCTGACTTTCCAGAATTCATATCCGACATTTCCTGAAAAGTACACCACCTCCCAGGGATCACAGCTGCTATCCTCTGACCACCTACAACTGTTGAAGAAACAGTCTTCAAACTGGCAGAGATACGCAGAGAGGTACACAGCATGGCCCAATCACCAGTGTCAGATTGTGAAGATATGAGGTGGAGAAACAGACAGCGAAGAATTGATAATTGGTGGGAACCACCTCAAAATTGTGGAAGAAGACCTACTGATCGATTTGATGTACACGGCCGCCCCATCTGCCGGAGGTGTCAGGAAACGGGACATATTGAGCGTTATTGTCTCAGGATTCCGCGACTGGTAGCGGTGAGCAGACAGCAGGGAGCTCGAAAACAGCAGCCCCTCCCCTTGAGAAGTAAGAGCAGCTCGGAACAAATGGCTACTGTGGGGGAAAAGAAGGTAATCACAACCAAGATTTTAGGCACTGTCCTATGCTTTAATGTGCGTAGGGGATATGGATTTATTAACAGGAATGACACCAGGGAAGACGTGTTTATACATCATACTGCAATAAAGAAGAACAATCCAAAGAAGTATCTTCGCAGTGTGGGAGATGGAGAGGTGGTAGAGTTTGATGTAGTGGAAGGAAGGAAGAGTACTAAAGCAGCTAATGTCACTGGTCCTGGTGGTGTTTCAGTTCAAGGTAGCAAATATGCATCAGATCGTGCTTACTATTGGCGTTATCTACCATACTTTTTAAAGCGACCATATGTGCATAGACCACAGTATTCTAATGTCTCTGCGCAGAGTGAAGTGGAGAAGGAAACAGATAACCAAGGTGAAAAAGACCAAGGCAGACCAGTTTATCAGAACAGGTATAGTAGAAATAAACCTAAAAATGAAACCAAAAAGACAGTGCGTTTTGCGGATACAATAGGATTAGAGCTGGAATCTGAGGATATACCTTGTCAATATGAAGATTCTGTGCAAGATCAACAGAAAATGTGTGGCGATCTGAAAGCTTCTGCTACACTGTTAAATGCAGGAGATGTGGTTCAAAAACATGATAATCGTAGATATAATGGACTTGGTTCTCCTTGGAAGTCTGACTGGTTTCAAATTCTTAATGTACCCGATCTAGAAAAAACTATTTGTCAAATTGGAAAAGAAAATGGGGAATCTTCAGAGATGTTGAGAATGAGGAATATCCATCAATTGAAATTGAATGTAGCTAAAGTAATATGGGGAAATCCCAATAAGAATCCCATTGAGCATGTACTGGCCAACCATAACATCTTCAAAGATTTCCGAACCAATACTGAACTAAATTGATCAAGTACTAAATGTAGACAGCCTTTCAGAATTCCCTCCCTTGAGGCGATAAGAAAGAAGTACAAAGGGAGTCCCTCCTCTTAGGTACAGAACATAAAATGCTAATCCCATGGTACTCCAGTTGAGTTTAACTATTTAAAAAATAGTTTAAAAGAAAATGCTAATTAAGGCAAATGCAAAAATAAGGAATTTGCAGAAAACTTATCAAACCACATATTTGTTGTATATGAAATGTATATGTTTGACAGGACTACTGTGAAAGTTTTCTTAGTAATAATACGTGATAAAACCGAGCGTGAGGACACGCATCGTTAAAAGTATGGGGGAATGTGGCATCCCTGCAGTGTCTTGAGAACTGTGTGTGATGTGCAGGGTGCTTTGGGCAGCGTAAGCGGTGGGAGCTAGTGTGAGGCTGTTGCTAGGCAGCAGCCAGAAGACAGCCAGCTGGTGTTTGAGGGAGGTTGCCTGGGCAACAGTCAGCTGGTAGTGGCATGCGGCGATTCTGGAAAGATCTGGGAGGTCTGTTGAAAGAGCCAGTTGGTGTAGGACGGGGCAGTTGGCGGCTGAGAGTGATAGAGAGCGGATGGTAAAAGCAGCAGAGACAGACATAGAGAGGGAGAAGCGGAGAATAACAG